>CAUYON010166312.1:0-13444 GCA_963573935.1 Arctocebus calabarensis
GCATCACAGCTCACAGCAACCTCCAATTCCTGGGCTCAAGCGAGTTTCCTGCCTCTGCCTCCCAAGTAGCTGGGACTACAGGCGCCCGCCACAACGCCCGGCCATTTTTTGGTTGCAGCCGTCATTGTTGTTTGGCGGGCCCTGGGGCTGGATTCGAACCTGCCAGCTCAGGTGTACGTGGCTGGCGCCCTAGCCTGTTGAGCCACAGGCGCCGAGCCAATAAAGGATTCTTTTTACCGAGTCAAAAGTATATTGCTCTGTTTCCATTCAGGGGATGGTTGGATTAAAAAATATATATAGTGTTCTCATTTCTATCTATTGATTATTGTTTGTTTAATAATAGTTGCTACCAATAGCTGAGATTATTAAATGTCATTTAGTCTTCTCAATAATTTTGAGAGATTATTTCAGGGATAAGAAAAACTGAGGCCAAAACAACTAAGTAACTTGTCCCAGGTCATAAAGTGAATAAGAGGTAGAATTGAATGAAATTTGAACCCTAGCAAGCTAAAGGCAGGGACCATACACTCAACCACAGGGTATTGCTGCTGCCTCCTCATGTACAAAGGACCATGCTAGGCCCCTCAGCCCCCATGGTTGCCTTGTCTACATTAGAGAGTGGACCATACCTCTCACAGACTCCACTTTTTACCTTGCCAGCTGCCCACTTGCCTTTATAAGCAGATGAAATGTGACCTGGAGATAGTGACTAACTAATGTCAATTCAAACCAGCAAAGAGGGAGCAGAGGAAGTCAGAAGGGAAGCCATCACCTGCCCAGGTCCATAAGGGTTTGGGAAGTTGGAGAAGATGTCCCTGGGCCTAAGGTTTAGGACTGGGACAAAAGAAATCTAACACCCCTTCTTATGAGAAATGGAGAATTGATGGTCAGGACAGACCCTGCCCCAAACCAGGCTCAGTCCACCTTCCAACTTGAAAAAGACAGAATCTTCCACAACCAGGTGAGTGGAACTGAATCATCTCAGGGCCAGACAGGTAAAAAAGAAGAGGACATCTTTATGCTAACCTATAGTCTTTTCCCCTGTGCCTTTTCCTCATCACTGTCCCCTCAGAACTCTAGGCAAAGAAGGAAGGAAATGAGAGCAAAAGAGAAGCCAAAAAACTGGAGGAGAGCCCCAGTGGCCCCTGCCTGCCTTGGCAGCAGTGGTAACAAGGGACAGGGGATGAGTGAGTGAGCTTTCCCTTCCTGTCTAGGTTTGTCTTAGGCACTGTTGGTGCAGATAACACAGTGAGGCCCCTCCAGGCTGCTTTCCCAACCCCACCTACTTGCAAAGGATTAGGTTACAGGATTCTGTGAGCTTTCCATACACTGTTCCATCATTCATAAATTTGGTCAATCAGTCAGCAAACATACTCTGAGTTCTTGGTGTGTGCCAGGCCCTGGAGATACCAAGACAAACATGACATCTCTAGGGCTCCTTGGGATGAGATTAAGAGCATGGTCAACTCCTCAGCTCTGCCATTTACTTGCTGGGTAACCTTAGGAAGTCATGTCATCTCCTAGTGCTAGTATTTTCATCTGTCAAATGGGATGACAGTAATGTACCTACTGGTGGTGAGTACTATGGAAGTAGTTGCTATTGATTTTTCTTGCTTTCAAATAACTCCAGTCTTGTGAGGCAGACTGACATGTAGAATGTAGATTGTCCATCACAATGCCAGAGATAGAGCTGGTATGGGGCATCCTGGGAGGCCAGGGAGGGGAGCCACTCCCCAGTTTGTACTTCACAAACATTTATGGACAGCTGCGCTGTGCCAGGCACTGTGCTGGCCACTGAGGACACAGAGATGAACAGGACACATTGTTCACTTATCCCTACTCCTCCCTTCCCTCCCCTCCTTCTTGGGGCCCAGTCCAAGAACCCTGCCCTGAGGGGGTCACCAAAAATAGAACCAGCCATGGAGGGAAAGGCATGGCCTGGGAGCTGGGGGTCAGAAACCTGGGTTCTTGTCCACCGAGGCTAAGGAACCCTAGGTACTCTCTGGCATGTCTTCCCATGAGGGAGTTGGACAAGATGATCCCTTTTGACCTGATCCACTCTGACAGGTGATGACTACACCCCACCCCCACAGGGCTTTAAACTCTCCCTGAAGTCCAACCCCATGGCCATTTCAGCCTGATGTCCCACTGAGGCAGTGGAGGAGGAAATGCTTGCCTGGTACAGACTGGCACTGCCCTGCTGACCAGCTGGCATAATTTCACAAGAAACAGGGGGCCTTGGATCAAAGGGGGGGTTGTTTGAAGGGGTGGGGGGTGCTGGGGGAAAAGCAGCACCAGCTCCCTACAGGCCCTATTCATGGCTCTCTCGGGGAGGGGGAGAGAGCAAGATAATTAAAACCGGGCTTTGTCCAAATCCCTGACCAAGCTAATATCTTACCTTTGAACCCCTGTGACCAACAGAACAGGGCTGATGCCCCTTTGGAAGGAAACCACCAATGAACAGAGCCCTGGCCCAAGTGCCGTGGGCTGGTGGGGTGGGGGTGGGGAGATTGTAGGAGGGTGCTGCTTCCCCACCCACCAACCACAGGGGGTTGGGGAACACTTGAGGCCCCCTCCCCCTAAGGCCTCTGCTCCCCATTTCTGTCCCAGCAGAAAGACGAGCAACCAAGCTTCATTCCAGTGAGAAGTTCACTTTTATCTTGGGCTGCATGCAAGATGAACCCAGATTCAGGGAAGAGTGACAGTGGGACAAAGCAGGTCCTAGGAAGCTTGATAGTGAGCAGGACTCTGGAGCCAGATTGCTGGATTCCTACCCTGGCTCTGCATTGTACCAGTAATGTGATTTTGGTCAAATCATTAGCTCTCCGTGCCTCAGTGTCCTCAACTGTGAAATGGGGATAATAACAGTATCTACTTCATGGTGGTATTGTGAGGATTAAATGAGATAATTTATATAAACCCTAGCACAGAGTAATTGCTACTTATGTGTTACTTATTAGCTATGTAATTAAAGGGACTCCTCTTCTGTAAAAACACATTTTTTTCCCAGGCACTAATGTATATGCTCATTTGAATATATTTGTAGGCCAATGAATATCTCCAGATGTCTACATCAGAATCCAACATCACAGGAATCTACCTGACTCACTACACTGAAGAATACTTCGTGATGTTCCAGGCTCGCCTGGGACACTGCGGCTCATAGACCTCTCCCTGGGAAGTTCCACCAAACATCTAACTGCAATCCTCACATTGCAACTTATTCCATTCTTCTGCTTTGTAGTCTCTCTTTTACCCTTACACATCAAGAAGTTCTTCTAACCATCCCTGCAATGAAGGATGAAGCAATCCACTGCCCACTCCTGCACTCATCCTCACTCCTGACCACACCAAGAATGCTGTACTCTTTCCACATGAGTTTAAGGTCATCCTGAGGAGGGAAATGCAAAGGCCCCACCCACATACAAATCCATAAGGCTATTCCCCAGGTCTAGAACCTCTCTGCTTGGGCTGGATCCGTGAAAGCCTTCCTCATCCCCAAGGGTGTCACAAAGCCTTCTTTCTAATAATTCTCCTCCCCAAACTTCATCTTATGCCCCAAGGGTCTGAGCCTACACAGTGACAGTGCCAAGACTAGAACCTTGGTCTCCTGTCACTGTGTAGGCTATAGCCTCAGGGCCTCTCTGAAAAGTGGGATGCCAATACCTATGCTGCCCCCATACAAGGGATTTTGAGCCCTCAAATCCACCATTGACTATAGTTTATAGTTTATAGGTTATTGCTCTCCTTATTCCCAAGGAATGGGGGGAGAGGCTTGAATTCAGGAGGTTGGAGTTCCCAGCCACCTTGGGGTAGACCCAACTTACATGGGCAAGTGGGAAGAAGCAGCTAGGGCTAGGGGCCTGTGTTTGGAGGCAAAATGACTGGTTATATAACCGATATTCAAATTGCATGCCAATGAGAACATCTCAGTGAGAGCCACCACTTTGGGGAATGGAGTTCAGTTGTCCTGGCAGAAGGGTAGAACCACGTGGGATCAAAAGCTATCTACCCCAAGCTGGGCCAAGGGGTGGGGGTGGAGATTGTAAGTGGATAGAGATGAAGTATATGTAGTTGGTGAGGGGTTGAATCCAAGGGACTCATGTTTAATGACCTCCACCCCCGACTCCTGTCCATCCTGAATTTCAAGTTTGCAATTAGGAAATACACTTTGGCTGAAAGGAGCAGGGAGATAAATGCAGATTGAGGGAGAACTGAACACAGCCAGCCCCAAGGAAACACATCAGTCTCAGAAAGAGTCTGCAAAGTAGCAGATCTCACCTCCAGTGCTGGAGGGAGGGCTGGAGAGGAGAGTCCCCAGGTCTTGCAGCTGAGTCCCCAGATCCTCAGCCCCTGTCTTGACCCCAAAACCTGGACCTCTTAGGGAACCTCTTTTCCAAGCTCAGGAAAACTATTGGCCTGAGAGTGTTCAACCCTCTACTTAGAATACAGGGGCTGTGTGCTGGGTGCTTGGGTAGGGCTAGGCAGGAGGCAGGGGATGGCTCTGGTGGAAGGATGGGGGTCAGGAGGCCCTTGCTGGCCCCTCCCCTGCCTCAGCAGCTGGCAGATGAAAGAACCCAAGCAAAGCAGCCCAGCGCTGAGTAATGCCCCTGGCACCCCGCGCCCAGACCCACCCACAGCCTGCTGGAGGGGGCAGCGGGGAGGGCAGCCAGTCCTGCGGGGTCAGGGGTCCAGAGCCTGTTTCTCTTCCCCAGGACTCAGAGGGGCGGCGGACTCGTGCCTTGAAGCCTGTCCCGAAGTTCGACCCCTCAGGCGGCTAGCGTGACGCGGAGAGGGGGTGTCAGGCCGCCTTGGCGGAGGACGTCCCGCTCTGGGAACCCCCTCCCCCACTCCCTCTCGCTCCAGCTGTGCAGGGGCCTCGCCAACGGAAAACGAATACTCGGGCAGAGGAAACGGCGGCAGGCGCCCCGCCTGAAAATCCCGGACAAAAGGCACGGGCCTCCCTCCCCCGCTACCTGGCCGCCGGGGGCTGGCACGGTCACCCTGATCGGCACCCACTGCCCTGGCAGCCCGGTGCCCGTCCAAGCCCCCTACTTCCCTCCCTCCTTCCAGCCCCTGTGCCCCCAGCAATTCTCGCTCCGGCCCGCTCCTGTGCCCGACATCAGCCAAAGTTCCCTGCAGTAGTGCCCGCGGTGCTCGCGCCGTGTACCCCAAGCTGTGCCCAGCGAGCTAGAGTGTAGCGACCCAGGCCCTGTTGCCCGCTCCCCGGCAGCGCCGGCCTCGCCCCCTCCCCTGGACCAGCGCCCTCACCTGGGGGGGCCGGGGCTCCGGGTGGGGCGGGATCCCGACCAGGCAGAAGGCGACTCCATTCATCGGGCGGCAGCGATGGCTCTGCGGCCGGGGCACGACTGGGGGCGCCGGCCCGGACAGGGGCGGGGCGGAGCTGGGGCGTGGCCAAGCGCGGGTGCCCCCCCTCCGGTCACGCCTCTTCGCCTCTGCTCCTTCCTCCACCCCTCACTCCCGCTCCTGTCGGGGCTCACTGGCGGCCTCTCCCAAGGGTCCCAGTGATAATGGGGCTGAGGATTTGTGCTGGCAGTAGAGTTGGAGGTCAGAACAGAGCCTGAGGAAGAGGGGGCTTCCCTAGGAGACAGTTCGTGCAGTCCTCCAGGGGACCGGCCCAGATACATGGTGATCCGGGCCCAGAAAAGAGGGCAAGGGCACCGAACCCAGAACTAGCACAAGGAGAAGAAGAGAGGGAGAAGGAAACAAAGAGAAGCAGCCAGACAGGGATGGCCAGAAATGGAGACAGAGGTCCAGGAAGCATGAGGGGGGCGGAGCCGAGCAGGGAGTAGAGAGAGGGGTAGAGAAGTCAGAAACAAAGATGAGATAGATGGAAGAGAGGCAGTGGCAGAAAAGCCTTAAGAGCCTTCCCTGTACAGACTCATAGAAGCTGAGACGCAGAAGCAGATATGTGCATGGGGGCTGCCCCTCAGTCTAAGGAAAGCTCCCTTCCGGGCACAGTCCAGCTCAGCCTTCCTTAGAGTCAGGGGGATCAGGCTGGAAAAGAGTGGCGGAAGCCCCAGCTCTTTGGACCCCTACCCAGCCAGTCCTGTGGCTCCGGTCTCAGGACCAGCCCACAGACCTCCACTACAGTGGGCAACAGTGACAGCACAGCCCTAGTCACCAGCTCACCACAGCCACCCTTGCTGGCTTCATTCTGAGCTAGTTCCAAAGAAACATCACATCGTCCTGAGCCAGATTCTTATTTCCCTGTCCCCAAGAAGCACCCCCTCCAGCCTATTCCCTGACAGTCTAGGCAGGGACAGTCCTTCTATCCGTCATTTCTGCTGGAAAGTTCTTTCTGCTAACTCTCATTCTTCCTACTTCTTATTTCCTACCGCCTATACTTAGCTCTTTCTCCTGCCTTCTTACAGTTTTAAGGGGCTACTGTATTCCTTTTCCCAGACTGTGCAGACTTAAAGGGAGAGGCCACAGATACATAGAAATAGGACTTAGAGGTTCGGCGCCTGTGGCTCAACGGGCTAAGGCGCCAGCCACGTACACCTGAGCTGGCGAGTTCGAATCCAGCCTGGTTCCGCCAAACAACAATGACGGCTGCAACCAAAAAATGGCTGGGCGTTGTGGTGGGCGCCTGTAGTCCCAGCTACTCGGGAGGCAGAGGCAAGAGGCTCACTTGAGCCCAGGAATTGGAGGTTGCTGTGAGCTGTGATGCCACGGCACTCTATTCAAGGTGACAGCTTGAGGCTATGTCTCAAAAAAAAAAAAAAAGAAAAGAAAAGAAATAGGACTTAGAAAGGGGAATCAGTGAATGTAGAAAGGTCACCTCTGCCTACCGGAGTCACCCCCACCCTATAGTGAGGAGACCTCATCAAACCTGTTTGCTTCACCACTACCACCCCAACTCCTGAGAGCTTATCAGGCCCAAGCCTCCCAGCTCTTGCCCTTCATCAGGAACACTGGGCCTGAGGGGGGATGGGGTGGCCCAGACATCTATCAGGAAGGCTTCCTCTGCTTTTGTGAGTCTGGGGAAGAAGATATTAACTGGTTTTAAAATCATACGCTTTATTTATTTTAAGTCCCCTGGCAGTCAATAGAAAGGGATTCTTTTTTATGATGAATGACGAAGGGATGGTTAATAACTCCTCTCCCTTCCTCATCATGATCCAGAATTATCTCCCACTTCTGAAAAGTCCTTCCTGCTATCTAACTATAATCCATCACACTGCCTGGATTTTCTCGCTTAATCTTCAACTAGGTCCCTGTTCCTGCCCCTTTCTGCCCTGTGGCTCCAATGGTCCAAGTCTTATTGCCACCCTGACTTAGGGGTCCTTTCTTCCCATAACAAAGTGTTATCTCTGTAAGGGGGAAGGGGTGGGACCTGAAATCCAGACTGAACTGAGGTTGTAGGGGAGGAGAGGAGGGTGGTGGCCTCTGGAGTGCCCCTGGCTCACTTTTTCCAGAGCCCGATGCCCTCAGACCCTGCAGGAGGTGGTGAGAGGAAATGAGCTCACATTGACCGGCAGGCCAATTCCTCCCTCCACAATGCGCTACACGCACCTCCCCCACCCGCTCCCACTTCCCAGAAAGTGTAGCTCTTCCCCCACCCTGCTGTCCTTCCCACCCCTTCCTGCACCTTGACTCGAACCCCCATCCTATTCCAGCCCTCCTGTTCATCTTCCTCCCACCCTTCCTCTCCATTTGGCTCCCCATCCTCTCTGACTCTCCACGTCCTCCCTGTATCCCACCATCACCCCAAATCCACTTTATTCCTGGTACACCTTTCTCTGGGGTAATAGAGCTAATAATTCTTTGGGGTAATATAGCTCAACATGGGTGGAGTATGTCCCTCATTGAGGATCCTTTTTGTACCCCCCTCTTTCTGAACCACCCACAGCCTAATCACCTTCCTTCATTCCCAAATACTTTTGGGGAGCCCTAATATATGAAAGGTTCAGAGTGGAGGGTAGTGGGGTAGGTTGGCCCTGGAGATGTACTTAAGGCCTAGATCCTTCGCTTGAGGGGTCTTGGTCTTCCCAAATCGAGATTCTATGGTGAGATCTCAGAAAAGAAGCATTCTTAGCCTGCAGAAGCAGAGAAAGGCTTCCAACAGGAGGCACCTTGAACCTGTTGGAGCTTCATGGATGGAGCAGGGGTAGACTGAGCAGTGGTGATAATGGCGCTCGGGGAGAAGGATTACCATGGATGAAGGCAGGGTGACAGAGAGAGCAGGATCCAGGACTGTGGCTGGAGCCAAGCAGAGGGAATGTGGGCAGGAAGTGTGGAGGGATGAGGAAGGAAACACAGGCAGGGGTGTGACCATAGAGTGGCTGGGCCAGAGGCACTTAGATCCTAACCTGGCCTGGGTCAGGGAGTTGAAGCAGAGCTGTGCCATGGCCACTCTGGCACAGGATGGGGAAAGAACAGAGGGCAGTGAGCCAGGAGATTCTGCCTGGCCTGTGGCAGGAAAAGGGGTAGGGGTAAAAACCACCAGAGACTTCTGGGACTTGGTGTCCTATTGGGTGTAAGAGTAAGGAGATGAAAGAGTCTAGAACAACCCCAAGGCTTAGAGTGTCAGGTAGATCAGTTGTCTAGGGTGTTTGCAGAGAGACAGGACAGACTAGGCACTGAGATAAATCCTTTGTATGCATTATTCCAGTTAAGCCTCACAGAGGGCCTGTGAAATAGATAATCCTTATTTTATGGATAAGGGGAATGAGGCCTAGGGCACTCAATTATCTTACTTAAAGCAACATAGGATTTAAACCTAGGCATTTGGTTTCCAGAGTCTACACACTTAACCCACAGGCTTTGTTGCTGGTGGAGTAGTGACTGGCTGCTTAAACCCTGGGTCCATCTTCTGGCAGAGAGACTGGAACTATAGGCTAGGCTTTGGAAGTCTGGTTGTCCCTGGCCAGCAGTGTGGTTCACATTCTCCAGGTACAACAAAGAGGGAGAGGGGACTGGGTTCAGGACAGCGCTGGGAGGAGCATTGGCCTGCAGAGGTAGCCAGAGAAGGGGAGGGTTGAGAGGCAGCCAGAGAAAGTGTCACCATGTTGGGCAGAGTCTATACCTTCTGGAGTGCCCAATGAGAGGGAGACAGTGAGAACATGGAATCTGGCCCAGTGGAAAGAGGTAGTAGGAAGGGACAGTTGAGCAGCACAGGTGAGTGGTGGACAAGGCAAGTTTCCCTTTGGGCGGAGGTGACTGGAGTAGGCTGTTTTTTGTTGTTGTTGTTTTTTTGTTTTGAGTTTTTGGCCTGGGCCGGGCTTGAACCCACCACCTTGGTATATGGGGCTGGCACCCTACTCCTTGAGCCACAGGCGCCACCCCATGAAGTAAGCTTTTTTTGTGAGGAAGAGCTGGCATGAGGGGGAGAGAGCCTGAGGGGATAGGAGGAGGTCATGGTGAGTCATGGTGAGTGAAGTTGGGGAAAAGGTGTCCTAGGCCAGGTGCAGTCGCTCATGCCTATAATCCTAGCACTCTGGGGGGCTGGGGCCAATGGATCCTTTGAGCTCAGGAGTTTGAGACCAGTAAGAGCAAGGCCTTATTTTTACTAGAAATAGAAAAACTAGCTGGGTGTTGTGGCGGGCACCTATAGTCCCAGCTGCTAGGGAGGCTGAGGTAAGGGAATCACTTGAGCCCAAGAGTTTGAGGTTGCTGTGAGTTATAATGCCACGACAATCAACCCAGGACACAGAATGAGAGTTGTCAGAAAGAAAGGAAGGAAGGAAGGAGAAGGAAAAGGAAGGAAAGGGAAGGGGTCCTGGATTGGGGGCACTTGAGGAAGAACCCATCTTCCCCAGGCTGGACAGAGTCCAGAAGGGAGGCATGAGGGTGGTGGTCATGGAGTCTCCAGGACAGAACCATCCAGGGTCACGAGAAAGAAGTACTGAAACAAGAGTCTTAAGTCTTGGCTGGGCACCTGTAGCTGAAGCGGCTAAGGCGCCAGCCACATGCACCAGAGCTGGCGGGTTCAAATCCAGCCTGGGCCTGCCAAACAACAACAACTACAACCGGAAGGTAGCCAGGCATTGTGGCGGGCACCTGTAGTCCCAGCTGCTTGGGAGGCTGAGGCAAAAGAATCGCTTAAGCCCAGGAGTTTGAGGTTGCCGTGAGCTGTGACACCATAGCACTCTACTCAAGGCGACAGCTTGAGACTCTGTCTCAAAAAAAAAAAACAGAATCTGAAGTCTTGAGTTTAAGTTTCCAGGTTGCCCACCTGGTAGCTATAAGATTTTGAGAGCAAATACATTCTCTGAACTTCATTTTTGCCCTCCATAAGATGAAAACGCTAAGGCCTTCTCAGCCTGCCTCCGATTTGAGGCCCACATTTGATAATGAATTTGAAGCACTCTGTGAGCTAGAAAGAAAAAAACATAATGGTGGAAGGTGGGTTACAGGGCTCTGGACCGTAAACTCTGCCCCAGCTCAGGCCCTTCCACAAAGGGGAACCAGCACCCTCTGGCGGATAAGGATGGGAGGGCAGGGCTAAAGGAGAGAGCAGCTCTGGCACCTGGGTTTTCTGCCCTAGACCTTCTGCTTGGCCCCCAAAAGCAACACCACCTCCACCCCAATTTGCAACCGCAAAGCAGGTAAGCCCCAGTTCAGGCAAGTCAATGGGCATTTACTGAGCACCTATGTGCAAACTGCTGTGTGGAGTAGTGTGGAGAGTTTGATGAACCAGGCAATGTGCCTGCCCTCTGTGAGCTCCAATTCCAGGAAGGGTAAGAAACACAGCAGTTTCTTGGGATGGTGCAATGAGGGTGATGCAACCACAGCCCTGAGCAAAACAAGAGGGCATCTCCAGCAATGAGGGGAAGAAAAAGAGTCTTCGGGGGCAAGCAGGTTTTGGCGTAAACGTTGAAGGCCCCCAGGCAAGTGTCAGAGAAAGGAGAGAGAGGCACAGGCTCTGGCAAAAGTCCCAGGCATCCCACAGAGTGGGCCTCATTGAGTCTCTTTAATGGTGCAGGGTGGAGCAATAGTCCACTCAAGATCATGCTAATTCCCACCTGCTGGGTGGCTGAGGAATCCTGTGAGAAGAATCCCACTTGAACACACCTCTGGGAGGGAAACATAAGACCCCCAGCCAGGCTGGGACTAAAGGGCACTGGTGATCTGCCTCACAGCTGGGCCCTCAGCCCAGCAACCTCCAGACAGCTGGCTTCGGGTGGAAGCAGGAGGCTGTGGCTTTTCTAGGTTGCCAGCACAGTGGGCAAAGCATACTCAGCCAGCTCTTGTGTCCAGGAGGGGGTGAAAAAAGATGCGTCACCCTTGCCACCCTGAACTGGCCATCCCTCAGGGGAACCATATTTGGGAAACCTATTTCATGGTGCAAGGAGAGGAAGAGGTCTTGGCCCTGCAGACAGCTGGCTATTGAAGCCCCAGTGGGGTGCACTGCACATAAGAGTATGTATGAGGCTAAAAGATGACTTACGACCAGTCAAGTCATAAAAGATGACTTATGACCATGAGGTGGCTCATGCCTATAATCCTAGCACTCTGGGAGGCTGAGACCGGAGGGTCCCTTTAGCACAGGAATTCAAGACCAGCCCAAGCAAGAGTAAGACCCTGTCTGTACTAAAAATAGAAAAATTAGCCAGGCATTGTGGCAGGTGCCTGTAGTCCCAGCTACTCGGGAAGCTGAGACAGGAGGAACACCTGAACCCAAGAGTTTGAGGTTGCTGTGAGCAAGGCTGATGCTACAGCTGTCTAGCCTCAGACAACAAAGTGAGACTTTGTCTCCAAAAAACCGATGATTTACAAAGACTATGACATCATCTAGTAGAAGCCTGAAAACCCGAGATGGAGAGGAAAGGAATTCAAATGTGTTAAGCATCTACTATGTGTCAAGTTCTTCATAAACATCATTTCATGTAATCCCCATGACAACGCTGTAAGGTGGGTATTATTAGCCCTACTATGTAAATGAGGAAACAGGCTCAGAGAGGTTAGTAACTTGTCCAGGTCTCTCAGCTAGGATTCCAAGTCTAATGCTAAGTCTTTGCTCTTTCTGCCTGAGCACCATCCCTCTGGGAGGGGTCAGACCAGGTGGTCCCTTTCCAGCTCCAGGATGCTCAATTCTACAGTCCCATGGGAGGCTCTTTAATTCTTCCTGCTTCTAGCCCCCAGATGCCACCTAGCCCCACCCAGCCCCTACACATGACTGCACACAGGAAGACCTTGATCTATTCACCTCCCAGTCTCTATTCTTCCCTTCTGGAAGGGTAGAATAAAATAAGAGGAATAGAGGAGAGGAAAAGAAGGGGAGGGGAGGAAGGACGATGGGAGGAGTGGCTTCCACCTTCCCCTGGATGTGCTGGAAATCCCCAGCAGCTGCTCCCCTCTCCTCTGTCTGGCCTTGAGCCAGCTCTGGGTGGGAATGCAGGAGTCAGATGGGGGAAAAAAGAGGGGCGGGACTAACCACAGTGGGCAAGCCCCTCAGTCCTGGCACCCACCCCACCCCAGAAGTTCCAGCCCCTGTGAGAGATTCCAGGCATGCTCCCCTTTAAGGAAGCCCTACATGCCAATATCCACACATACCAAACAGACACATCAGGGCGGTTCTTGCACTATAAAAGGATTCTTTGCTTGATGAGAGAGGGCTCAGCACAGGGGAAACTTAAAATAGGAGCTTCCCCTGGTGTGATGAAAAGAAGCTCTGATTTCAGATACACACCATACACAACCATGCTTCCAGCACATCCAGAAAGCTGGTGACACCAGTAGGCGGGCAGAGTTGGAGCTGCCGTATGGCATTAACCACATCAGCCTGGGCACCTTCACAACTGTGCCAATCATCAGAGTCTGTATCCGGGGTAGGGGTTGGGGCTCATGGTCTAGGGACAAGTTAAGCTGTTGTGTTCCTTGGCAGAGGTGTCCTAGGACATCGACAAAGAACCTAGAGGCTAAGTGAGGTAGTTCACAAATATAATCTCAGCACTTTGGTAGGCCTATGTGGGATGATCACTTAAGCCTAGGAGTTCAAGACCAGCATGGGCAACATAGACTCCCTCTCTACAAAAAATGTAAAAATTAGCCAGGCACAGTGGCACATGCCTGTTGTCCTGGCTACTTAGGAGGCCGAGGTGGGAGGATCACTTGAGCCCAGAAGTTGAAGATTGTGGCGAGCTATGATTATACCACTGTACTCTAGCCTGGATGACAAAGCAAGCCCCTATCTCTAAAAAATTTAATTAAAAAAAAAAAAAAAACCCAGCTCGGCGCCTGTGGCTCAACAGGCTAAGGCGCCAGCCACGTACACCTGAGCTGGTGGGTTCGAATCCAGCCCAGGCCCACCAAAACAATAATGATGGCTGCAACGAAAAAATGGCCGGGCATTGTGGCAGGTGCCTGTAGTCCCAGCTACTTGGGAGGTAGAGGCAGGAGACTCGCTTGAGCCCAGGAATTGGGGGGTTGCTGTGAGCTGTGATGCTACAGCACTCTATCCAGGGTGACAGCTTGA
>CAUYON010166313.1:0-11300 GCA_963573935.1 Arctocebus calabarensis
ATCTATTTTATTGACCTTTTCAAAGAACCAACTTTTTGATTTATTGATCTGTTGTATAATTCTTTTGTTTTCAATTTCATTTAATTCTGCCCTGATTTTGGTTATTTCTTTTCTCCTGCTGGGTTTGGAGTTAGAATGTTCATCCTTTTCTAGTTGTTTGAGATGTCCCATTAAGTTTTTAACTTCCTCTCTTTCTGTTCTCTTGAGGAAGGCTTGCAGTGCTATAAATTTCCCTCTTAGGACTGCCTTTGCAGTATCCCAGAGGTTTTGATAACTTGTGTCTTCATTGTCATTTTGTTCCAAAAATTAATTAGCCGTTTTATTTCTTCTACAATGTTAGCTGTTTTCTACTACAAATTCCCCATGTGTATTGACCACTTTTCTATTTGGTTCTATTTCATTTTTTTTTTTTAATTAAATCATAGCTGTGTACATTAATGCAATCATGGGGTACAATGTGTTGGTTTCATATACAGTTTGAAATGTTTTCATCAAACTGGTTGACGTAGCCTTCACGGCATTTTCTTAGCTACTATGTTAAGACATTTATAGTCTAACATTGGTCTCTGCCTTTGTAGATTCTGGAGTTTCTAGTTATACTTAAGATGGCTTTCTTAGTTAATAACTGTGAAAAGGCTCTATGAATTTTTTGTAGTTTTTTTTTTTTCTGGTAATTTATCCATTGGAATTTTTGTTTAGGGAATGATATGGGGTGTGTTTAAAAGTGATAGTAAAATGTGCTTTTACAATTTATTAATGAGTCAATTAGTGATTTAGTCTGCCTTTTACTACTTTTGTGAAATATCATTTCTGTCATACTTAATTCCTACATGCATATGTTTAGATGGGAATGTAGTTAGTCCCTTTCCTACTGGCCCATTTGTCTTACCCACCTTTAATTACATAGTACATTTTGATTTTTATTACTATCTAGTATTCATATTTTTATTTATTTATTTGAGGCAGATTCTCATTCGATGCATTGGGTAGAGTGCCGTAGTTCCATATAGCAGACAGCAACCTCAAACTCTTAGACTTGGGCAGTCCTCTTGCCTCAGCCTCGTGAGTTGCTGGGACTACAGATACCTGTCACAATGCCCAGTTGTTTTTTTCTGTTTTTTAGTAGAGAAGGGGGTCTGGGTCTTGCCCTTGCTCATGCTCAGGCTAGTCTTGAAATCCTAAGCTCAACTAGTTCACCTGCCTCAGCCTCCCACAGTGTTAGGATTTATAGGCATGACCCATCTCGCCTGGGCTTCATGTTTATAATTTTAATTACAGTTACTGTGTAAACAAATTTTTATGTTTTCCCCTCACTTATATTCACATATTTTGCCCTCATTCTTCATATTTTTAATGGCAGTTTTTTTTTTTTCTGAAGTAAGAGTCTCACTTTGTTGCCCTTGGTAGAGTGCTCTTGCATCACAGCTCACAGCAACCTCAAACTGTTGGGCCCAAGCAATTCTTTTGCTCAGACTCCCAAGTAGCTGGGACTACAGGTGCCTGCCACAACGCCTGGCTATTTTTTTGTTGCATTTGTCATTGTTTAGCTGGTCCAGGCCAGGCTTTAATGCACCAGCATCGGTGTATGTGGCCGGCACCCTACCCACTGAGCTAAAGCGCTGCCTAAGTGGCAATATTTTAAATAGACACTTACTTAACCTTTTCTCTATTATTGGACATATTTGCTGTTCTTGTCTATTTGGTAGACAATATTTTCTAAGTATTTCAACAGTTTTTATAAAACTTTCTGTTTCAGGAAATAAAGTTCAGTTTGCATTTTTTAAATGCTTATTATGAATTTTGTTTTACAGAAGACATTTAATGATTCGAAATTCCTCATGTCATACTCTCTTAACAAAGGTAATAAGATTGTTTTAAATACACAGCACTGAAAACACAAATTTAAAAATCTGTTACCAAGGGCGGTGCCTGTAGCTCAGTGCATAGGGTACCAGCACCATATACCGAGGGTGGCGGATTCAAATCCGGTCCCGGCCAAACTGCAACAACAACAAAACAACAGCTGGGTGTTGTGGCGGACGCCTGTAGTCCCAGCTACAGGGGGGCTGAGGCAAGAGAATCACCTAAGACCAAGAGCTGGAGGTTGCTGTGAGCTGTGATGCTACGGCACTCTACCCAGGGTGACAAAGTGAAACTGTCTCTTTTTTTTTTTTTTTTGACTGTCTCTTAAAAAAAACTCATGCTGAAAGTATTACCTTAATTTATCATTTTACAAATGTAGTAGAAAGAGTATGGAGAACTGATTATGGAGTCTTTCATTTGTGGTTCAGTTTTTTTGTTGTTGAGACAGAGCCTCATTATGTCGCCCTCGGTAGAGTGCTGTGGTGTCACAGCTCACAGCAACCTCAAATTCTTGGACTTAAGTGGGATTCTCTTGTCTCAGCCTCCCCAGCAGTTGGGATTATAGGTTCCTGCCACAACGCCCAGCTATTTTTCTGTTGCAGTTGTTGTCGTGGCTTAGCAGGCCCAGGCTGGGGTCGAACCTGCCAACCTCTGTATATGTGGCTGGTGTCATGACCATTGTGTTACAGGTGGGCACCGAGCCCAGTTTTTCTAATAGTTATTTTGTTCTGTGTTTTTCCATTGAAATCGTATTTAGAGGCATACCTCATAAATTTGTGTTTAGTTCCAGAGTACTGCAATAAAGGGATTATCACAATAAAGCATCAACACAAATTCTTAGTTTCCAGTGCATATATTAGTGATTACCTGAGCCTTCAGCGAAGTCATAATCTTTTTGTTGGTGATGAGTCTTATTCAGACTTGATGACTATTGATGAACCAGGGTGGTGGTGGTGGTTGAAGGTTGGGTTGGCTGTAGCAATTTCATTTTTGTTCTGTTTTCTTTTCCTTTTTTTTTTTTCCTCCTCTCCCCTCCCCTTCTTTCTTTGAAGGTTGGGTTGGCTTTAGTAATTTCATTTTTCTCTTCCCTCCCTTCCCCTTCCATTTTCTTTTCCCTCTTCTCTCCTCCTTTCTTTCTCTCTTTTTTTTTTTTTTTTTTTTTGAGAACAGGTCTCTGTTGTCCTGGTTGAAGAGTGGTATTGTCGTCATAGCCCTCTTGGGTTCAAGTAATCCTCCTGCCTTACTTAGCCTCTTGGCTAATTTTTCTGTTAGAGAAAAAACAGAGAAACAGGTTCTTGCTATATTCTTCACACTGATCTTTAACTCCTGGTCTCAAGCCCTTCTCCCACTTTGGTTTCCTAAAGTGCTGAGAATCAGGTGTGAACCACCTTGTCTGTTTCTTTGTTTTTTGGAGACAGAATCTTGCTCTGTCACCTAGGCTGGAGTGCAGTGGCACAATCATAACTCACTTCAGCCTAGGCCTCCCAACTAGCCGGACTACAGGTCTGTACCATCACACTTGGCTAATGCTTTTTTTAAAAATTATTTTAGAGATTGGGTCTTGCAATGTTGCCTAGGCTGGTCTCAAAATTCTTGGCTTCAAGTGATTCTCTCACCTCAGCCTCCCAAGTAGCTGGGATTACAGACATGACCACTGAACCAAACCAATTTGCTAAAATAAGACAATGAAGTTTGCTGCATTTATTGACTCCTTGATGATAAATTTCTCTGTCTTACAAGGTTCTATTTAATAGCATTTTATACACAGTAGAACTTTCACAATTGGAGTAAATCCTCTCAAGCCCTTTTGTTGCTTTATCACCTGACTTTTTTTGTCATTTGCAAGAACATTCACAGCATCTTCACCAGGAATAGATTCCATCTCAAAAAACCACTCATCCATGAAAAGCAACACCTCATCAGTTCAGGTATTGTCATGAGATTGGTGCAGTTCAGGCATGTCTTCAGGGTCTTCTATTGAAATCTTAAACCTATCTCAGTCACCCATGAGAGTTGGAATAAACTTCTTCCCAGTTACTATTAATGTTGGTATTTTGATCATCCATGAATCAGGAATGTTCTTAATGGCATTTAGAGTGGTGCTCTTTGGAAGGTTTTCAATTTACTTTGTCCAGATCTGTTAAAGGAATCAACTCTCTTTGGCAGCTATTGCTGTAACAAAATATTTTATAAAGAATAGTGAGACTTGGGATTTGAAATTACTCCTTCATTCGTGGGCTGCAGAATGTTATGTTAGCAGGCATGAAAACAGTATTAGTGTCCTTGTACATCTTCATCAGAGCTCTTGGTGACCAGGTGCATTCCTTTTGAAAGGAATTTTTTTTTTTCCTAAGCAGCCGGTCTCAACAGTGGGCTTAAAATATTTAGTAAACTGTGCTATCAACAGATGTTTTGTTATCCAAGCTCTGTTCCATTTGTAGAGCACAAGCATAGTGGGTTTAGCATAATTCTCTTCAAGGGCTCTGGAACTTTCAGAATGGTGAATGACCATTGGCTTTGACTTAAAGTCATCAGATGAATTTCCAGCCTGCCCTTACAAACTTTGGAGCCAGGCATTGATTTCTCTAACTATGAAAGTTCTAGATGGCATTTTCTTCTGTTAGACGTTGAAAGTCTGTTGTGTACTGCCACCTTCGTCAGTGATCAGCTTCCATGTTAGCACTTGTTGCTTTGCTTTGCACTTTAATGTTAAGAAGAGGACTTTTTTCCTTAAACTTCACCAACTAACTGCTCTAGCTTCCAACTTCTTCTGCAGCTTGTTCGCCTCTATCAGGCTTCATAGAATTGGAAATAATTTTATTTTATATTTATTTATTTATTTTTGGAGACAGAGCCTCGAACTGTCACCCTGGATAGAGAGCTGTGGCATCACAGCTCACAGCAACTTCCCAACTCCTGGGTTCAAGCGATTCTCCGGTCTCCGCCTCCCAAGTAGCTGGGAATAGGCTCCTGTCCTGATGCCTGGCTATTTTTTGGTTGCAGCCCTCCTTGTTTGGCGGGTCCTGGCTGGATTCCAACCTTCCAGCTTAGGTGTATGTGGCTGGCGCCTTAGCCGCTTGAGCCACAGGCACCCAGCTGAAAATAATTTTAAAAATAGTAATTATTAGGTCCTTGGCTCTGGATCAGGCTTTGGCTTAAGGGAATGTTGTGGCTAGTTTGATCTTCTATTCATTATTATTATTATCACAGCATGTGATAATAATGAAAATGTTTGAAATATTGCAAAAACTACCAAAATTTGACAGACATGAGGTGAATACTTGCTGTTGGGAAAGTGATGCCTTAAAGACTTTTGCTGCTGAGTTGGGAGACCCCTTCAGTTTGTGAAACACAGTATCTGTGAAGCACAATAAAATGAGGGATCAAATTTAAATTTGATTTAAATTTAGAAATAATTTGATAAGGTGGAACTGTGGATTTTTCAGAGGAATGTATTTTTTCTTAATAGTTTATTTTTTGAGTTCTAAATAATCATTGTTAAGGCTTGGTGCCTGTAGCTCAGTGGTTACATTGCCGGCCACATACACTGGGGCTGGCGGGTTCAAACCCGGCCTTGGCCTGCTAAACAACAATGACAACTGCAACAAAAATACAGCCAGGCATTGTGGTGGGCGCCTGTAGTCCCAGCTACTTGGGAAGCTGAGGCAAGAAGATAGCTTTAAAAAAGCCCAAGAATTTGAGGTTGCTATGAGCTGTGATAAGGGCGACATGGTGAGACTCTGTCTCAACAACAACAAAAAAGAAAATTGCATCTATCATTGTTGAAACATTTTTTATGGTTAATCATTTTTTCCAGGAATCTTAACACTTTTTAATCGTTACTGACAATGCAAGTAATCTTTTTTTTATCATAGGAAAGACTTAGCTCAGTTTATTTGCTCTATTTTATATCCTTTTATTTTCATGTAATACATCCCATGCATCTTATGTCACTTTCCTTTTTAATGTATAGATGATTATAATTTATGAATTTTAAATACTTTGATGTAAGTGGTATTGTATTTCAGTGACCATATCTTCAGTTAACTCTTCACTCACAGATGTCATCTACTCTTCCAATAAATTTCTAAAGATGAAATTGCTGATTCATATTAAAGATTTGATGCTTAACTACTAATTTGACTTTCAGTAAGATTCTACAAGGTCTTCTTTGATGGTTCAGAAATATTAACTATAGATCTTCTGTTCTAGACCATTCATTTTCTCCAGAGAAAACTACGTCAGGATTGCTGGGTAGACATATATCAAGGGATATCTGCATTCAGAATGGCTGCCTTTCTATTTTTTTTTTTTTTTTTTTGAGACAGCCTCAAGCTGTCACCCTGGATAGAGTGCTGTGGCAATTGCAGCTCACAGCAACCTCCAATTCCTGGGCTCAAGCCAGTCTCTTGCCTCTGCCTCCCAAATACCTGGGACTACAGGCGCCCGCCACAATGCCCGGCCAATTTTTGGTTGCAACCGTCATTGTTGTTTGGCGGGCCTGGGCTGGATTCGAACCCACCAGCTCAGGTGTACGTGGCTGGCGCCTTAGCTCGTTGAGCCACAGGCGCCGAGCCAGAATGGCTGCCTTTCTAATTTGGATCTCTAAATGTAGATCTTTCCCCTCAGTTTCTTATGTCTCATCTTTCAGCTCTTTGGGATAAGATTCAAGTAAAGATTTTTTAGTTGACCCTCATTGTCAACCTGAAGACTCACTGTTACATTTTAAGAAGCCTGGTACCCTGGCTTGGCGCCTGTGGCTCAACGGGTTAAGGCCCCAGCCATGTACACCTGAGCTGGTGGGTTCAAATCCAGCCCGGGTCCGCCAAACAACAATGAAGGCTGCAACCAAGAAATGGCCAGGCGTTGTGGCGGGCGCCTGTAGTCCCAGCTACTTGGGAGGCAGAGGCAGGAGACTCACTTGAGCCCAGGAATTGGAGGTTGCTGTGAGCTGGGATGCTACAGCACTCTTTCCAGTGTGACAGCTTGAGGCTCTGTCTCAACAAAAAAAAAAAAAAAAGGAAGCCTGGTACGTAGAAGTCCTGAGCCTTCTTGATGAATTGCATTGCTTTTGGTCATTATCCTTTGTTGCAGTTTTTTCCTTCTTCCAAAAGGTTCGTCACATCTGTGGTCCTGTTTCCTCTGTCCTTGGGAGATTTTGCCTTTATGATTTGCTTTATTGTTTGAGTGTCTTTTGGGGAGGGGACAGATAAATATGAGTTATGAGATACAGTATGTATCTTATAACTGTTGCTAAACCACCCCTGTCTAAATTGTTGTGTGTTACCTGGGTTGTTGACAACTGAGCTTTCTGTTCCCTGCAGCCAGCATTGTTTGTGTGTGTGTTTTTAATGAGACATAGGCTATTCTGTCACCTGGAGAGTGCCATGACCTCTGCCTAGCTCACAGCAACCTCAAACTCCTAGGCTCCAGCAGTTCTCTTGCTCAGCCTCTCTAGTAGCTGGGACAATAGGCATGTGCTAGCCACACCGGGCTCATTTTTCTATTTTTCGTAGAGACAGGGTCTCTCGCTCTTGCTAAAGCTGGTCTCTAACTCCTGAGCTCAAGGGCGCCTCCTACCTTGGCCTCCCATATATATTTTGTATTTTTGCAGAAATAGGGTTGCTATATTGCCCAAGCTGGTTTCAAACTCCTGGCATAAAGTGATCCTCATGCCTTGGCCTCGAAAAGTACTGAGATGACAGGCCTGAGCTGTGGCGCTCTTCCCCCTTTAAATCTCATCAGTGCCTACTACACTTAATTGGATTTTATTTTACTCTCTCATGATTTATGGGATCACTAGCTGTGATACTTCATCTTACCTAGTCCTGTACATCTTCAATCATGTATTTTGGCATGCATTATTTTTTTAAAGCAGCTGAAGCATGTTCTCACATCAAAGGCTTTGTTGGATTGCTAATAGTGACGTGAATGCCTCAGCCCCTGATGATGCTTAGGTTGTTCTTTTCCCAGTTAAATATCCTATGTCACATCTTCAGAGTCCTCTGTTTCTTTGGTTCTGCTTACCCTTTCACCACCTCTGCCTTCCCAATTGACATCACATTGTCAGTTTTTTTTTTGTTTCTCTTGCGTGTTGCTTATCACTTTCTGAAAATTTAAAACTTTGTATAGTTACCATATGTGCCAGCCACCAGAATGGGAGCCCCATGAGACATCCTTGTTTTGTTTCCCTGTTTATTGCCATATCCTTAGTGGTTAGTGCAGTACTGTCTCTTGGTAGGATATCAGCTGTTTGCGTTTAATGAATAAATACATTAGGCCTTCAGGTGATAGATGAATGAATGCCACTACAAATGTAAGCTGCAGTAGGTATATACCTTAAATTGGTAATTTATTTTTAATTACACTGGAAAAGAATGATACTTTAATAAATAAAAATGATTGAAAGATATTTGAGGTTTTTGAAAAAAAATTATATCCTATATAATTCATTAACTACATTACCTTAAAAGACTTAAGTGAACTGTGCATTCAAGACATACAACTTGCAGAACTACAGCACAGCATTTCTAACAAAGAAGTAAATGACCATTTTGAAGTTGTAAAATTATTTTACCAGCTTTCCTTTTCTTCAGAAGAATAACACATTAACGGTAGTAAGAATAGTGTAACAGATGAACAGTAGTAGTATGCAGTGCACAAGTACCAAATTTGTAAAGAGTAACATTGCCATCTAATGGAAGAACTGGAACTCAAATGAAATCAGAATACTTAAGGCTAGCGTTCTTTATGTAATAGTATAGAAAAAAGAGGAATTTAAACTGTAATTGGCCTCTGTGCTTGTTCACTCATTCATGAAATGGAAATGGTAATATTAATAGCTATCAAGAGAGGCATTGTCATGGTTAAAGGAATTATGCATATAAGCGGTTACACTATGCTTGAGGCAAAAGAAATCTTTAAGTGATAGACAACTACTAAAATTTGCTATTGCTGTTGCAGATAAGAGTTCTTAGGAATGAGAAAAGATTGAAAAATAGATTGGGACATTGTTGAGGGTACTTGTTCTTAGGTTTACCTGATGTTGATATCAGGCCAAAGGGCTTAAGAGGAGTTGTGACATAAGCAGTGTCAGACAACCTAGTTGTGGTTGCTGAGTGGATTAGAGAGGGGAGAGGCAAATGTCCCATATTGCCTCCAACGAGGTTGTTGGACATTGGGAGAGTAGATACGACTTAACTAGAAAAACTTATTATGTGTTGAGTAATAAAGGTCCTAACTATAATGGGTGGTAGCAGTGTCATTTATTGTTGTTTTCATTACAGAAGTAGTTTAGAAATGTCAACGGAAAAGCAACCAAACTTTGTAAAATAATTTAAAGAGGTTTACTCTGAGCCAAATTTGAGGACCATGACTCAGAGCCATGCCCAAGAAGCCTTAAGCAAGTGGACTTGGTGCAGTCAGGTTACAGTTTGGTTTTCTGCATTTCAGGGAGACGGGAATTACCTATACAGTTGTAAATCAGTAGATGGAAGATGTACATTGGTTTATTCTAAAAAGGTAGGACTTCTCAAAGGGAGGTTACAGGTTCTAAGTGGGTTTAAAGACTCTGTGATTTGTAATTAGTTAAAGGTATGACGCTGTCTCAAGGCTTGGAATGCCTGGAAAATTAAGATAAAGAAGTCTGTTAGAGACAAACCAAGGGTCACATACCCAGACTTAAGTGATTCGTTATATATATTGAGGATCTGCAGGTTTGTCTTGCATAGCCTTAGGCCTGTGAATGAATTACAAAGGACATCTTCAAGGAGACACCACCTAAAATTTCATCATTCATTAAATGACATTTGGCAAGATTTAGAGGAGTAGAATCTTCTGTACATGCTATTTTATGTACAGGGTGTCCCAAAGGTCATCATACATAGGAAAATGAACTCACTACTTTTTATGTTACTAACATTTTTCATGTTTATATATCAACACGTAGAGAAATAGTTTGTGTGATTTTGTAATAATTTTCTTACCAAAGGTACATTTACGTACAATTTCCCATTTTCATTATGTATGCATGGTGACCTTTGGGACACCTTTAGTGTCTTTAGACAGAGTCTCACTCCCTTGCCCTCAGTAGAGTGCCATGGCATCAACAGCTCACAGCAACCTCCAGCTCTTAGGCCTAAGTGATTCTCTTGCCTCAGCTTCCTGAGTAGCTGAGAAGACAGGCGCCTGGCTATATGTATATTTTTTTTCTTTTTTTTTGTAGAGACAGAATCTCACTTTGTTGCCCTTGGTAGAGTGCCATGGTGTCGCACTGCTCACAGCAACCTCCAACTCCTGGGCTTAAGCGATTCTCTTGCCTCAGCCTCCCAAGTAGCTAGGACTACAGGTGCCCACCACAATGCCTGGCTATTTTAAAATTTTTTTAATTTTTAAAAATATGCTGGTTGAAAATCACTGGTCTGGCTAAACAAAGATGATTCTGGCACCATCTACCAAGCATTTTTTAAAAGACAATACATAAGAGAACAAGCCCAGAGGGAAAACTTTTCTTTTAGGAAGTAGTTAATTGAAAAGATTATAGTAATGAAAAATAACTATTGAAAATGCCTGAACACCTGGAGATTCTTCTTTCTCCTCTTATCCTCAGCATCCATCAGAAAACAGGGCTGTTCTTACAGCTGGGTACTGAGGAGACATCCACTTTTTCTGGTCAGCAAAGGAGTGTTTGGGAATTACAGGCAAGTAAGCAAGGAAACAATATAAGCAATAGCATCAATGCCATAATGGCTGTTAAATGAGAGTAGAGGAGAGTAGAGCAGTGGAGCAAGTGAGAGATGTGAGATTTTGGAAAATTGTAATCATGCTGATAGAGTGTAAAATTAATGTAGTAAGATGGTACTTTACTATTGAACATAATGTATTAATTACTAAAATACATGAAAAAATTACAAAATTTCAGCATCAAATGGGTATAAAGTTATACAAAATTTCTGCATATCAAAATTGGTATATACTATCAGGGAAATTATTACTATTCCTTTTTTTGTAGTTTTTGGCCAGGGCTGACTGTGAACCCACCACCTCTGGTATATGGGGCCGGTTCCCTAATCCCTGAGCCATAGGCACCACTCAGGGAAATTATTTTTTCCCCACAGATTTTTCAATTGCAATTTTTTGTTTTTTACTGTGGTCATTGATACTTTTTAAGCCCATAAGTGGTATTCAAGATAAAAATTAGTAAAATCATAGGTAAATCATCAAATACAGACTGTGCAGGTAACAACGGATCTTTTTTTTTAAATTTTATTGTCTTTATTATTAAATCATAGCTGTGTACAATAGTGCAATCAAGGGGTGCAATGTGCTGGTTTCATATACAATCTTAACTATTTTCTTCAAACTGATTAACGGATATTCTTATTGCTAAATAGGAATGACATTTAATAGCTAGGAGGAACCGATCATTGTGAAGGATT
>CAUYON010166315.1:0-16941 GCA_963573935.1 Arctocebus calabarensis
ATTTAAAGGACAGCTGCTACCATATTGTGCATTTTCCAAGATATAGTCCCATATGCTGGGGTTAAAGAAGTTCTCATTTTTAATTCATTGTTTGTTATTTTCATTGTCAATATACAGACAAGATATTCCAGACCAAGGCAGATGTCAAGGATGGCAGTCAGGGGAGTCTGAGGAGCAACTTCTCCATTCTGACTCTAAATAAAGCAGATACGATGTTTAGATAGCAAGAAATTGATGTATGCGCCATGCTCATGGCTGGGAAGAATCAACATTGTTAAAATGTCCATACTACCCAAAACAATATACAATTTTAATACAATTCCTATTAAAGCTCCATTGTCATTTTTTTTTTTTCTTGTAGAGACAGGGTCTCACTTTATCGCCCTGGGTAGAGTGCTGTGGCATCACACTGCTCACAGCAACCTCCAGCTCTTGGGATTAAGCGATTCTCTTGCCTCAGCCTCCCGAGTAGCTGGGACTACAGGCGCCCGCCACAGCGCCGGGCTATTTTTTTGTTTTGCAGTTCGGCCGAGGCCGGGCTTGAACCCTCCACCTTCGGTATATAGGGCCGGCGCCCTACTCGCTGAGCCACAGGAGCCGCCCGCATGTATTTATTTTTAATTGTAGAAGTTTGCCAACTCATTTGATTTGCTGGCCTTCACTCATTCTGTTTTGTTGTACTATTTTGTGTTTTCTACCTGGGTTTCCCATAGTATAGAGGCAGAAGAGTAGTATGGATTCTAGGTCCAGTTTATCTGGGTTTGACTCAATTCTACTCACTGTGTATATTCTTGAAAAAAATATGTACACCTTTTTATGTCTCATTTTCTTCATCTGGGATGAAGGGATAATTGGTTGTGTCTTAGAGTGTGAGTTAATACCTATGAAGCATAGGTATTGACAGTTCCTGTCATGTGGTGAGATGGTCTAGTAGTTTCTTCTAATTTGTTTTATGGTGGATGTTTGTGTATGCATTGCCATAAACCCTCTTTCGGCTACATTTTGATTCTTGAATATCTTTGAGAGTTATAAACTGCCATCACTGCATGTTATTTAGTGATTTTATTTGAAAGTTCAGATTTTTGTTTTTCCCACATGTAGCAACATATTTTACTATTTTAAATATAAAATCAGCTTTGTTTAAGTCTTAGAAATGCATACATGGTTATAAAGGGAGCAGATTGCATAGGCTGATAGATTGGGTTTTAAAGCTCTTTGGAGATTTCTCCTTTCCAACTGAATAGTTTTGATTCCTTATCATGGCATATAAGGCCTTCTGTAATCTGCTTCTGTCTCTGCTTGTGTCTCATTTCTCTTCATTGTTGTTCCCAGACTCTGTTCTTCAACCCCACTAAATTGAAACTGGGCATGTGGTTGTGTTGAAGCTCATCCTTTAACTCTGTGCCCTCTTTTGCTTCTACTGAATGATTGGAATCAACTGATGTGCTGGAGCTTCCTTCTGGGGAGTGATATACTAGTTACAGACAATGTAGTTGCCAGGTGACTTCTCTTGTGGAGGTGGAGAGTGGCCTCAAGGAAACTATGGAGGTTTAATTGGAAATGCTTGGTTAGAGTTTTACCAACCCTTTGTTATTTTTGGTGGCCCATAGTTTCCACTGCCTGTTTGTTCTTCTTTTTGTTGTTTTCTGGGGAATCTCTTTCAGAAATAAAAACCTATATCACTAACCCTATTTTCTTTTAGGGTAGGATCCTGGGACACCAGAACGTTTGTGTCCTTTGGCAGTTGATTGCACTATGCACTACAGACAAATCCGGGAATGATATATTCTTGGGCTCTATTTCTCTACCCTGGAATTCATCCAGAAACACTGACCCTCTGCTTATTCTGACACATCCTCAGTGAAGGTCTGATGGACAGACCCTTTCTGTTGACCTTGCAGCTTGATTCTTTCATGTGGAAGTTGGAAGACAAGGTGAAAGGGGCCACAAGTTATCTGCATTGGTGAATACAAATGCTGCACTTGGTTCTCAGAACATGGGCCCTCACTTAAAGGTAAGACAATAGACTGGTTCAAGATTCAGTAATTGGGATGCGGATTGTGGATCAGTGACCAACCTTTTAGCCTTTTTTAGCAAGGGATAGCTGTTGAAGTAGACAGTTGCAGTGAAAATTCACTTTGCCCCTAGTAGAGCAATTTTAATTATGAAGAGACCATTCTCCATTTTCAGGAAATGACTTTTTCACAGCTCATCTTCAATGTTAGGGCTAAAATTTACATGCTATCATAATTTTAAATCTTAGTACTCCAAATAAACAAAAAGTTCTACGATGTGTATGTCAATCCACTTTCTAGTAGTCCCTTGAGATGGGTATTTTCAAGTATTTCCCCCCTGTTTGTAAAGTAATTTGAGTGAAAGTCCTGTAGTATTAAGCAACTAGACCAGGATCCTTCAGTAAGCAAGTGATATTTCTGCATTAGATAATTGATACTGCATTCCACTTTCCTTTGTCATGCTTTGTTTTTATTTCAAAATATAAAAAAAGAAAAAAACAGCTGTAAGAGTTTATCTTTCTAATTTTAGCTTTAGATTCTTCACAGTAAGGGTGGGTAATGCTTCTCATACTTTTACCTGTTTCCTTTTTTTTTTTAATACATATGTTTATTAGGTTTCCACTTTTTGCCTTCACAGAATTAAAAAGACTTAAATTTAATAACAATAACAATGTTTAAGATAAGGACTAGAAACAAAAACCTCATAAAGAATGAACGAAGATAAATACATTCAGAAAAGAAATCAGATGATTACTGCATCGAAATGTTAAGCAATATTATTAATAATAATAATGCAAAGAAAGTAACATTCACATTGTCAAATAAGAGTATGTCTATTATAGAATGCTTTGATTCTGAGACTCAGTAGGGAGTCATCAGTTAACTTCTTATTTTTTTTTTGCCAAAGTCTTAAAAAATAGACAACTAATATTTATAAATAAAAGTAAAAGATAATTTCGGCTCAGCGCCTGTGGCTCAACAGGCTAAGGCGCCAGCCACATACACCTGAGCTGGTGGGTTCAAATCCAGCCCGGGCCGCCAAACAACAATGACGGCTGCAACCAAAAAATGGCCAGGTGTTGTGGCGGGTGCCTGTAGTCCCAGCTACTTGGGAGGCAGAGGCAAAAGACTCGCTTGAGCCCAGGAATTGGAGGTTGCTGTGAGCTGTGGATGCCACAGCACTCTACCCAGGGTGACAGCTGGAGGCTCTGTCTCAAAAAAAAAAAAAAAAAGTAAAAGATAATTTCAAAAAACAGATCATGCCAAATCTTATAGACAATAGAAAAAGAAGAAATACTTCAAAATCATTCTACTTAATCTGGATATACCTGATATTAAAATTGGAGAAAATATATTGTTATAAAGGGAAATTATAAACGTACTCCACTTATAAATGAGGATACAATATCCTAAACAACATAGTAACAAGTTGAATTAAAAATTAATTTTGATGGAATGTACTTTGGTCAAAATTAAATCCAATTTATGTGAGAGTTAGTCATCTGACCCTATCCAGCAGATATTTTATTAACATTTATTGCAGTTACTATATGTAATTATGTTCAATTCTTTGGAAAATTTTTAAGACTAGTCATTACCACATGTTATTAACCACTTCTGAAGTAAAAAATGAAATAAACGAGATACTAAAAGAATGTAAATGCTATAAAATAAATTTTAAAAGGTTGTGTGGAAACTCAGAGGAGAGAAGAATTTCTAAATTGAGGACAGGGAAGATTTCAGGGAGGAGTCTCGGTAGGATTTTCCCTAGACCTTAGGATCACATGATGTTCCATGTGTAGAGACTGAGAAGAAAGAGGATATTCTGGGCAGAGGGGATAACTTTGAAGGCATGGAAAATTTCAGAACTTGTATGTAAAAGTGTAAAGGATCTGATTTGGATAGATCACAGGATGAATAATGAGTCCTATAGAAAGCGAGGTCAAGGAGAACCATGTTGGGTAGAGGTGGGGGTATCGTTAGGGACAGACAGAGGGTGATTTGAGTTATAAGTGAATGAAGAAAAATGACCAAGGACTCAACAAAGTAAAGCTTATTACTCTCTGCTTTGTGAGAATTGGGACTGTGGCTGCTTACTTCCTCTAGTACTTGGCATGCTAAGTAAGCACTCAGTATTTGTTGAATGCATTATTTCAGGATGAGTTTTTAACTCTTTACTATAAAAATTTTCAGGCAGAGGGCGGCACCTGTGACTCAGTGAGTAGGGCGCTGGCCCCATATGCCTAGGGTGGCAGATTCGAACCTGGCCCTGGCCAAACTGAACAAAAAAATATCTGGGTGCCTGTAGTCCCAGGTACTCAGGAGGCTGAGGCAAGAGAATCGCTTAAGCCCAGGAGTTGGAGGTTTCTATGAGCTGTGATGCCACTGGCACCTCTACCAAGGGCCATAAAGTAAGACTCCCATGTAGGTTGAGATTTTAGGAACAGTTGTAGAAGCCATGCCTTGGGCAATAAAGAGGTTCTCTGAGTTTCCTATCAGCTCCAAAACAAAGGAGTAGTGATACTGATACTACTGTTGATGCTAGTTGTGATAATCATTAAAACTTTGAGAACTTGCTGTGAGCCAAGCACTACTCTGTTTATGTGAGTTAACTCATTTAGTCCTCATAGCACCCTTACATTGTTGGTCCCATTTGACACCCTGTAGAAAGATTAGATGATTTGTCAAGGTAACATTATGACTGGCAGAGCATGGATTTGAACCTAGGTGATCTAACTCTAGAATCTGTACCCTCATCCTCTATATTATACTCTTTGTTACACTGTTTGATTTTAGAGCCTTGATGGCTATGGGAAGTTACACTTAAGGGAGATGGTGCCATAGAAATTATTAAATCTCCATTCTTTTACAGCAATGAGACTTCTCTGGTCTCCAGGCTTCTGATTTACTGTGTCAGCTGCATCTCACAGAGAAGGTGATTGTAGGGCAGCGCTCAAAGTAGTAGGGCGCCTGGGTTTAAACCCAGCCCTAGCGAAAAACTGCAAAAAAACAAACAAACAAAGAAAAGGCGATTGTAGTTGTCAGAGATAGTAGACAGGAATTTTTCCAGCTGTTTTTGACCCAAGCTATAAATTTGGCACTATTCTTCCAAGGAGCAAGAGACATCAGACTACAAGTCTGTGACATCAGCTACATATACACATACTTCATTTTCTGCTGAGTGCTGTAACTTCCCTAGGGACTAGAGGTTTCACATTTAGGATCAGGTTGGATGACATCCAGCTGAGGAAGTACTTAAGGCAGTTAAACTACTATTTCCTTCCCACCAAGTCATCTAGCATATCCTGTAAGGTGCAGATAGTTGCTTTTTGAGAGATGATAGCAGCTTTTCAAGATAGGGTCCTAGAAGACAGGATACTTTTTTGAGAAGGAGTCTCAATAGTTTCCATCTTAAATTTTAAATTTTGAGTCTGTATATTATCTATAATAGGCCTTTTGGGGGGTGCCTTAATCTACATGTGTTGAAAATTTTAAGGTTCCTTATGTGGATTTCTTTTCTAGTAGGACTTTAGATACCAGTCGAAATAGGTTTTTCTGTGAAACTTTAGATAGTCATTCCTGAAATTACCTACTCTCTGTGGGATCCATTGGGTATGTTATCGAAAGAACTAATGGGCTGTGTTCTTTCTCTATTTTTCTTAAAAATTTTCAGCATGATTAGATATAAAAGCACACTCTGAAAAAAAGTTTTGCTTCCTTCTAGATCTTAGCCTAGAAATTTTTAGCTGACTTGCCTTTAAGTAATATTCTAATTCTGATAAAAGGTGCTGGGTTGCGATAAGTGGTAACCTTAATATTATATATTGACTTTGTGGAATGGAAAGCATATATAGCCTATATTAAGGTCAAACTCAGTGATAAGATAAGAATGTCATTGTGCTTTGCATTTTTCCTTGGTGGCACCTTTAGTGGTTCAAATAACCAAATGAATAATAAAGATTGATGTCTTATTCTGGAAACGAGTTTAATGACAGTGAAATTCAGTTTCCATTCAAACTCTGACCTTGACAGGCATCACATAGGATGAGAAATACAGTCTCCTTTTGTTTCTCCCCTTGGCCTTTCTGCTGAGCTCCTCTTCCAAAGGGCCCATTAGTTTGACTGATCAGTAATAGTATAAATGACTTTTCTTACAATACCCACTGCTTATTATTGCATTGACCCAGAGTTCATTTTAATTATATAATACCAACAGTAATGATACTTGCTTTTTAAAAAACAGTCTGCACTTGATATAGCTATTTCTACTTTGCTGAGTTACTTTCAGAAGGCAGATATAAGGGAAAGTGACTCCATTATCTTTGCTTGTATACCACTTTGCAGGGGGGAGGGAAATTGTCTTGGGAACTTGGATCTAAGGAGATGAAAGCCCAGTTATTGCATTTTGTAATTAGCAATATAGCAAGCAGGTGGCTGTTTGTGGTGTTCCTAGGGTGGTTGGTAGATTTGAAGTCCTTAGGGGGAATGATGCAGTCTCTTTTGTTTCTCTGAAACATGTCATAGGGCACCTGTCAAGCTAGAGAGAGAGGAATGAATAGTAAGACTGTAGACTAGAGACAATTAATTGGTTGGCTCAAGCTATATGCTCTACTTTCTCTTACTCTGAGATGGCTATAAGGAAGAATTATAGAAAAAAAACTAAACAAGTTTTCTTTTACAGCTGCAGCTGTGATCCTCGGCTGTCTGTTAGCATTGAAAGGACCTGATGTTTTACGTTATTGGTACGTTATAGAAAGAGCTTGCTTTCTTTTTTTTTTTTTGGTTGCAGCCATTATTGTTGTTTGGCGGGCCAGGCTGGATTTGAACCCGCCAGCTCAGGTGTATGTGGCTGGTGCCTTAGCTGCTTGAGCCATAGGCGCCGAGCCAAAAGAGCTTTCTTTATTATCTTTTTGTTAGGGTTGCTTAGGTCCCTTTTGCCTCTTTTTTTATACTCATTGCTCTTAATAATAGAGCTTGAAATATTTCCATTCATGCCAGAATGTACCGTCACAGAGTTGGCAGCAGAATTCACCAATTTGGGAAATATTTATTGAGCAATTATAATCAGTGCCAGGCACTATTTATTGTGGAGTTTAAAGTTGAGTGAGGCAAAAATCTGCCTTCAAGGAGTAGGAATTCATAACATGATAGGGAGCTGGTCAAGGAGGAGAAAAGTTATAATAGATGAAAGTACAGGAGTTTGAAGGAACCCAGAAGAGAGAACCCCTAACTCTGGTGGGGACTGGAGAGGGCTTCTGCCAAGTGGACAGGGGATAGGAAGGCTCCCAGGTGTGCATTCTTTATGGGAATAAATGGAGGAAATGCACATTCTTTTTTACTGCTTCTGTGGGAGCCCATCACATGCAGGAAGGAGGGGGCAGGGGAGCATTATATATAGTTCATGTAGAACAGGCTTAGCAAACTTTTTCTGTATGTAAAAGGCTAGAGAGTAAATATTTTTGGTTTTGAATACCACACACATCCTTAGCTCTACAGTGTGGTGCCGTAGACAGTTTGTGAACAAATGAATGTAGCTTTATTCCATAGAACTTCATTTACGGAAATAGGCAGTGGGTAGGATTTGGCCTGAGGGCTGCAGTTGCTGAGTGCCTGGGGTAGAGTTTCTCCCTTCATCCATGGTGGTAGTGGTCCAGCACAGTGTTTCTTTTGCAGTCTTGCAGTGCCATACTGACTTCACATACTTTTTGAGAGATGGCTGTCCTGTTCCTTAATGAGATGCTGTAATGTGTAACAGGCAGGTGTCTGTGTGTTTTGTCTTTTATGTAGGTGGAATCACAGTATCTGTGGTTGCATTCTTCTTCACAATTAAGTTCCTCTTTGAGCTTGCCGCACGTGTAGTCAGCTTCCTCCAGAATGAGGACCGTGAGCGTCGAGGGGACCGGACTATTTATGACTATGTGCGAGGAAATTACCTGGATCCCCGGTCTTGCAAAGTCTCCTGGGATTGGAAGGACCCCTATGAGGTGGGCCACAGCATGGCCTTCCGAGTGCATGTAAGGGAATGTTTCTGTCTCCATAGCCTTTGGGGTTTCTGAGTTACTTGCTTTCCAGAACTCAGTTCAGTCTGTTGGTGGTGCTGGCCTGGAATGTTAACATTTTTGCTTGTTTTTCAGCCTGTCCCAGGAACTTGGGAATTGTTACAGTCTGAAGAGTTACAAATGTGTCTTATCATTTTAATAGGTACTTAACCTTTGAAGAAGTATAAAGCTTAATGTTAACTTTTGAAATAAGAAAAATGTTACTAAAAAGAGTAGGTGCTTACAGATCAGGGGTTAGCAAATCAGGCCCACCTTCAGTTTCTGCAAATACATTTTTATTGGAACATAACCACACCCATTCATCGTGTACTGACTATGGCTGCGGTCACATTTAAATAATTATGACAGTTGAGTAGTTGTATATGGTCCACAAAACCAAATATGTTTACTATCTTGCACGTTACAGAAAAGGTTTGCTGAGCCCTGCAGTGACTTCTTCACTGTAGCATTAAGCTTAGCTTGAGAACTTGAACCCCTCCTGTCCTTGCCTAGTGCTTTAGTGGACTTGGTGCCTGTGCTATAGGCTAACTTACCTTTAAATTGGGGTCAGTACTTAGGGGAGGGGGGAGGATGGGTGGAGGGAGCAAAATTGGTGGGACCACACCTATGGTGCATCTTAGAAGGGTACAGGTGAAACCTACTAAATGCAGAATATAAATGTCTGAACACAATAACTAAGAAAATGCCATGAAGGCTATGTTAACCAGTTTAATGAAAATATTTCAAATTGTATGTAAAACCAGCACGTTGTACCCCACAATTGCATTAATGTACACATCTATGATTTAATAAAAAAAAAAAATTTTTTTGTTTAAAATATCTTAAAATGAAATTTAATTTTTTAGGTCTAAGTTTATTTAATAATTAACAAAACTTAAATCATGACCGCTACAAATCTCAGAATATAGTACATGAATCCACAAAGAATAAATTGGGTATTATTTTTTGGAAAGTGCCGGGTAATTTTTCCAACTAAAATTCATGGTAACATGAAATCTTTGACTTTGAAGGATTAAATTTGATGGGTTTATCATTTAGAGAGGTATTTTTACAAAAAATATTCAAGGCTGGGCGGTGCCTGTGGCTCAGTGAGTAGGGCGCCGGCCCCATATACTGAGAGTGGCAGGTTCAAACCCAGCCCCGGCTAAACTGCAACAACAACACAAAAATATTCAAGGCCTTTCCTCAATTTTGTCAAAGACTCTTAATCCTATAATATTCACTTCATTTCTTATTCTTGTCACTGTTCTTTTTCACAATTAGGAAAAGTTTGGATTACACTGGTGATCAGAGCAAAAAATCTTATTCAACCTTATAAACATAAATCTTAAACTATTAACAGCCTATCCTTAAAATTCCTACATAGGAATCTGTTACTTATCTAAAAAGATCTAAATAAAAAATTTAAATATATATGTCATAATATTATCAAACCATAAAATACAAAGAATTTGTTCTACATTATTCTTCAAATATAAACATTAATTACTCCAGCATTAATCTCAACCTCAACTTCACTAGTTCCAATCTGTAGAAGACATAATTTATACAAGATTCTTTTTCTCTTTCGAGGAGATGGTGGAAAAGGGTTATAGGGGGTGAATTCTAGCCAAAATACTTCTACTGCCCCCTAGTGTTCATGTTAAAGAATGAAGCCCTTCACACATAAGCAGCTTGGAAACACTAAGCAACATATAGCTGAATTTTGGAATACAGCTTCTAGCATCCTCTGCTGACAGAATCTTGCAGGCATAATTAAATTTGTTTGTTTTAAAGGACATTAATTCTTCTTTAAGTTCAAATCATTAATCTTCTTCACACTAGTTTTTAAAAACTTTTCTTCCTAGTTTGAATTAAATTAAAATTGGTCATTAATCAAATATTAGTGATGATGATGAAAATAACAAAACCCGCCAATTCTGAGTGTTTAGTGTGATCCTATCTTGCACGTTTACAGGAATTATCTCATTCTCATATCAACTCCTGAAAAATAAAAGAAAATTTTTCCTCGCTTTTAAAATTCTTCAACCTTTCCCTATGTCTGAGGGAAAGAGACTGACTGATACAGGTGGTTGGCAATAACTAAGGCCATGGGGATGAGAAGAGTTAGACCAGAAGACAGAGAAGGACAGTGGTGGCCCAAACTTGGACTCTGCACTACAGAACGTGCCAGCCAGGGAGTCAGATAAAGTTCATGGAAAACAGGTGCTCACAACTAAAAAGCACAACATCCAGCATTTAGTTACAGTCATAAAAATACAACTTTCAATTTTCTATAGCAATGGGAAACACAATAGCAAGGATAATAAAAATCCTCAATAATCCCAAAGCCTCTATTTAATTATTAGTTAGAAACTTTATCTTTAAAAAAAAGAATTATGCACAAAAAAACATTGAGTTTAAAAAATGATTTTTACCTTTTGTCTCTGATCCTTCCTACCTTAATTTTGTTTACTTATTCAGTTTCAAGAAAAATAACCATAAACCTGCAAATTTGATCTGAAAGAACAATTTTCTTACCATTGTAGATAAGTAAAACAAAGGCAGAATGGAAAAAAAGCAAATTCATCATCAAAAGAAATTATATTATACATTAACATTTCCAATCCAGTGACTTCAGCAATAACATTAAATCCAACCATTGACCAGTAGTTGAAGTAAAATAGACATTAAAAAAACTAATCACAGTCTCGGCGCCTGTGGCTCAACGGGCTAAGGCACCAGGCACGTACACCTGAGCTGGTGGGTTCGAATCTGGCCTGGCCGCCAAACAACAACAGCTCCAACCAAAAAAAAAAAAAAAATAGCCGGGCATTGTGCTGGGGGCCCATAGCCCCAGCTACTTGGGAGGCAGAGGCAGGAGACTCACTTGAGCCCAGGAATTGGAGGTTGCTATGAGCTGTGATGCCACAGTACTCTGTCTCAAAAAAAAAAAACTAATCACAGTTAGGGTGACAGCTTGAGGCTCTGTCTCAAAAAAAAAAAAAAACTAATCACAGTTAGGCAGTGTAATTTATAAACTACCTACATGTACTGTGGTTATTTTCTTTCCAATTTTACAGCTATGAAAACCACATTTTTGAAAAGTGTTGTGACTAGGACATGGCACAAGGGACTATACAGGTAATAGAAATGCCCTATATCTTCTTTAGGATAGTGATTACACACAGCAATTGTCAAAACTTATCAAACTGAACCCTTAAGATCTGTGCACATCATTATATTAAATTACACCTCGAAAAACTCATACTTTCATTTTTATAAAAGTATTTAAGGAAAGAAAAGGACAACTATTTTCTCACTCATTTGCCAGGTAGGTTCATAAGCAGTAATAATCTATATAATGAAATTAATTAATTAATCTCATTCTACCTTACAGCAGCTCTTATAATTACTAAAGCATTAAGTAACTAAATTGTAAGATTAAGGCAAGGCATATATAATGATTCTTACAGTAACAAATGTTTACTTAACATTTCTACACTCACATTTCTCTTGTCACCCCTCTCTCACTACTTCCATTTCCACATAAAAACTAAAGACTGATGTGTCATGAAGAAAAAACATACTCGAAAGTCATAAAATGAACATTTTGACCAGATACAGTAGCTCACGCCTGTAATCCTAGCATTCTGGGAGGCTGAGCCAGTGAATTGTCAGAGCTCAGGAATTTCAGACCACCCTGAGCAAGAGCATGACCCCATCTATGCACCTGTAGTCCCAGTTACTTGTGAGGCTGAAGCAAGAGGATCTTTGAGTCCAATAGTTTGAGGTTGCTGTGAGCTATGACAATATGGCACTCTACCAAGGGTGACAAAGTGAAACTCTGTCTCAAAAAAAGAAAAAAGAAAATGAACTTTCCAATTATAAAACACAACATGTTCAATTCCACTTGAAAAATATTTACTCTGTACGTACTATTTATAAGGTATAGCACTAGAAGCTGTAGGAATTTTTTTAATTACCATAATTGTTTATATGACTGTACTTGATTGAGGTTACAACATAATGATTATAAAAGAGAGGCAAAGGAGCTAACACAAGCACATGAATAATGATTAAATAAGGAAAACTGTTTAAGTTTGCTACCAAAAGCACAAACCAAGCTGCTAGCATCTGGAGAGGCTGCTTTGAGCCAATTACATTTGAAATAGTCCCTAAAGGCTGAACAGAATATTAATAAGAAATTGAACCAGAAACAAGCACAAATTGAAGAATGGGAAAGTAGCACTAAAGTTGTGATCTGTATCAATTCGAAACTAGCAGACTCCAAGCCAGCAAAGCTACTTGGGAGGCTGAGGCAGAAGGATCACTGAACCCAGGAGTTTGAGACCAGCTTGAACCATATAGAGAGACCTTGTCTCTATTTAAAAATAAACAAACAGACAACAGACTCCTTTACCAGAGAAAATTAATGGCCAAAATAGGGATTGGTGACGTTTGATACATTTATGAATCAAGTCTTCTATATATTAGCCTATTCTGATGAAAGATCAGGCATGTCCTTAAAAAATATTCTGAATTATTGATAGAACCAGTGCTAACTGGGGAATGAATTACCTTAGTTATGGAAAATAATGAGGGGAAAGAGCTGTGTGCGCCTGTAATCCCAACACTCTGGGAGGCCAAGGTCTGTGGATGGCCTGAGCTCACAGGTTGAAGTCCAGCCTGAGCCAGAGCAAGACCTCTTCTCTAAAAATAGCCAGGCATTGTGGTGGGCGCCTTTAGTCCCAGCAACTTGGGAGGCAGAGGCAAGAGAATCGCTTGAGCCGAAGAGTTCGAGATTGCTGTGAGCTATTACGCCACAGCACTCTACCGAGGGTAACAAAGCAAAACTCTGTCTCAAAAAAAAGGGGGGAGGAGAAAAGGGGTGAATGACAAAAACCTCCTCTTAAAAAATGTTCATCTTTTACCCAATTGAGAGAAAATTGTTTTTTTTATTTACTACTATAATTTACTTCAAAAAAGAGGCCCATTCCCTAAAGTGAAGCATTAAAAACATACCCTCTGTTAAGATTTCTGAGTATTGGGGCATCACCTGTGCCTCAAAAGACTAGGGCACCAGCCCCATAACCTGAGGTAGCGGGTTCAAACCCGGCCCCGGCCAAAAAAAAAAAAAAAAAGATTTCTGAGTATTGTCTCACTGAGAATCTTTCTATGAAATAAAAAGAACAAAAAAGTCAGTTTCTATACTTTCATGTCTCTTATGAGTGTTTCAATGATTCTCTACATAAATGAATTTCAATTTGACAAATAGAGTGTCAAGCTTGACTAAAATAAAATCTTAGCTGAGGCTAGTTTCATGGAATCTTTTCCTTAGTAAAATAAACCAAAAAGACTATACCTCATTTCTAAAGAAAACAGAAAATAAACAGCAATGGTTTGGCGCCCAAAGCAGTGGTTACAGCATCAGCCAAATACACGGAGGCTGGAGGGTTCAAACTCAGCCTGGGCCAGCTAAACAATGACAACTGCAACAAAAAATAGTTGGGTGTTGGGCCGGGTGCCTGTAGTCCCAGCTACTTGGGAGGCTGAGGCAAAAGAATCGCTTAAATCCAAGAGTTTGAGGTTGCTGTGAGCTGTGAGGCCATGGTACTCTATCAAGGGCAACATAATGAAACTCTGTCTCAAATAAATAAATAAATAGTAAAACCAGACAGATACAAAATAATTCAAATGAAATTCATATATGTCAATACAGTAACCAAATCATGAGTCTAAAGATTCCATTGGTATCCACACATGTCACTTCACGTTTTTTGTTCCTGTGTGGAGAATAGCTAACATTCCCAATGAATGAAATAAAATAAAATATGCACACTATACACACACACATACATACATACATACATACACATAGTGTGTGTGCATGTGTGTATATACACACATTCTCATATATATACACACACTTCATACACATATCATATAATGTGAAGGACTATTCACAAGGCTAAAAAGAACCCCCTCCAAAATAACCCAAAGTAAATAAATAAAAAACTTGTCACTGCTATAACTGGAAGCAACACATAAGTAGACAACTCATTTCATAGTTGCAATGTGACCCCATTATTCATCCTCTGTCCTGACAGGGTTAAATTTAGCTGGAATCCTGGCTTCCAAAACTAAATATTACACTTCTCAAAAGAAACAATATATAAAATTCTAACTTGATTAAGCAAATAAACAAGTTGGGCTAATTATTTAATCTCTGTAGGGAAAAAAATTGATAAGTATTTACTGATTTAGTAGTTCTTAGTTATTGCAATTATTTTAGGTACTGAAAAGCTTTAAAGGATTCTTGATATTCAGGCACATCTCTCCCTAACTTTACTCCTAATGCTTTTGTTATTCCCATTGGGAAAAAAAGTATCTCTTTTTCACTTTTTTTTTTTTTTCAAGACAGGGTTTCACTTTGTCGTCCTCGGTTGAATAACATGGCATCACAGCTCACAGCAACCTCAAACTCTTGGCTCAAGCAATTCTCTTGCCTCAGCTTCCCAAGTAGCTGGGACTACAGGCGCCCGCCACGATGCCCAGTTATTTTTTGTTGCAGTTATCATTGTTGGTTAGCTGACCCAGGCCAGGTTCGAACCCACCAACTTTGGTGTATGTGGCTGGCACTGTAACCACTGTGCTACGGGTGCCAAGCCTTCTTTTTCATTTTTAATCCTTTAAACTGGATGCTATAAATATGCTGTAATAGTTTTGATTAGTCCCTTTTGTTTAAGATAGAGTCACATCAACTACAGCAATATTCTCATCTCTTCCTTATTACGTAGTTTTGATCATTTTCATATATATATATATATTTTTTTTTTGTTTGTTTGTTTGTTTGTTTTGTTTTGGAGACGGAGTCTTACTCTGTCATTCTATATAGAGTGCCATGGCATCATAACTCACAGCAACCTCAAACTCCTGGGTTTGAGCAATCCTCTCGCCTCAGCCTCCTGAGTAGCTGGAACTACAGGCGTCTGCCGCCACCCCTGACTGTGCAGTTTTTCTATTTTTAGTAGAGACAGGGTCTCTCTCTTGCTCAGGCTGGTCTCGATCTCCTGAGCTCCAGCAATCCTGCCTTGCCCTCCCAAAGTACTAGGATTATAGGCATGAGCCACAACGCAAGGTCCATTTCAGTTTAATCGGCAAAAATGTCCGGAATAATATTAACTAATCACATGACAGTTAGCATCTTCATTTCAATCCTGATTTTAAAGACAATACCTCGGCTCAGTGCCTGTGGCTCAATGGGCTAAGGTGCCAGCCATGTTTACCCTAGCTGGCAAGTTCAAATCCAGCCCGAGCCTGCCAAACAACAATGACGACTGCATCCAAAAAATGGCCAGGCATTGTGGTGGGCGCCTGTAGTCCCAGCTACTTGGGAGGCAGAGACAAGAGAATCGCTTGAGCCCAGGAATTAGAGGTTGCTGGGAGCTGTGATGCCACGGCATTCTATCCAGGGTGACGGCTTAAGGCTCTGTCTCAAAAAAAAGACAATACCTCTATTGCTCCTTAATAATGTATAACACTGCCTGTTGGCATGAAGCATGAATGATTTGACATGGTATGACAGTTTCCTTTTAGTTTCATTTTTAAATTTTTTTTTAATCATCTTTAAATGTTTTTATTAGAAAGCATTAAATTTTGTTCAATTGGCCTTTCACTATTAAAATAAATGACCAAATGATAACAGCTAACTTTAATTGAGCACTTTAAATACCAAGTGCCATCACTCACTGCTCAGTTCACACAACTTGAGCTAAGAATTTTATCAGCCTCATTTTATATAGGAGAAAAGACAGACACAGAGAGATTAAGTAATTTGCCAAAAATCACACAGCTTTAACTTGCAAAAACCCAATCTGGCTCCAGAACCCATTCTCTGAATCACCATTTTATAGTAGTACCTCCTTGTATATTTTGCTACGTTTTAATGCCTGCATTTCCACTAGAGTACTTCAGTCAAGAGTGGAAGCTGAAAGACTTTAGTGGCTACTAGACATTGAAGTGATACTGGATTAGACTAAAGTGGTGGCAATAGAGACAAAGAGAAATGAAAAGATCTGGCATATAGAGCCAACAAGACTTGCTAATGAATTAGAGAATAGACATGAGGTATAAGAGAAAGAGAAGAATGATGGCAACTAGGTTTTGTGGCCTACCAATAACAAGTATTTAGCAACTTTTTCTCATGCTTTATAGTAACATGTATGTTCCTTGGTTTTCCTTTTTCCCTTTATTCTTCCTAACTTATACTTTTGTATAGCATTTCACATCATTAAATCCCTTTAGAGACAAGGAAAGACATTAGTAAATAAGGTTATCTGTTAATATGGAGGACTTATTCTACATTCATGTTTGCAATTGTTGTCTTTGGGTTTTTTTCTCTATTTGTTCTGGGTTTTTTAACTGACATCTTAACTGCTTTATAATGAAGGACTATTAACTGTTTGCAATCCCATTAATTGTTTCTAATTATGAGAATAGCTATAATCAGTGAGGAAACTGAAAAAGTATAAAAAAGCATAAGGCAGAAATAAACAATATCCACACTCCCACAATCCAGAAGCAAGCAAGGGAATACATTTTTCTGCACATACACATCATTTAAATTGTTGAAATCACAATATTTAGTTTCACATCATTTCCTAGTGCTGCTGAAAATTCTTATTGAAGATGTTTAGTGACTGCATAATATTTTATATGACTACACCACCATATGTCCTATTATTAGGTATTTATATTATTTCTAATCATTCTAACATTTTATATATGTTGGTTATTATACATTTTCGGTCATGGAACATTTCTATCAAAAGAAAGCTGAGTACTTAGGCCTACTAAGAAGCTAATCTATAGCTTTCATATGAAGA
>CAUYON010166318.1:0-31275 GCA_963573935.1 Arctocebus calabarensis
TTCCAAAATATAGAAAAGGAAGGAATACTACCCAACACATTCTATGAAGCAAATATTACCTTGATCCCTAAGCCAGGGAGAGACCCAACAAGAAAAGAAAACTATAGACCAATATCACTCATGAACATTGATGCAAAAATATTTAACAAGATACTAACAAACAGAATCCAACAACACATCAAACAAATTATACAACATGACCAAGTGGGCTTTATCCCAGGGTCTCAAGGCTGGTTCAATATATGTAAATATATAAATGTAATTCAGGACATAAATAAATTAAAAAACAAAGATCATATGATTCTCTCAATTGATGCAGAAAAAGCTTTTGATAATATCCAGCATCCCTTCATGATCAGAACACTTAAGAAAACGGGTATAGAAGGGATATTTCTTAAACTGATACAGGCCATCTACAGTAAACCTACAGCCAATATCATATTGAATGGAGTTAAACTGAAATCTTTTCCACTCAGATCAGGAACCGGGCAAAGTTGCCCATTGTCTCCACTGCTCTTTCACATTGTAATGGAAATTTTAGCCACTGCAATTAGGGAAGAAAAGGCGATCAAGTGTATTCATATAGGGTCAGAAGAGATCAAACTTTCACTCTTCGCAAATGATATGATTGTATATCTGGAAAATACCAGGGATTCTACTATAAAACTCTTAGAAGTGATCAAGGAACACAGCAGTGTATCAAATTACAAAATCAACACTCATAAATCTGTAGCCTTTATATATACCAACAATAGCCAAGCTGAAAAATAGTCAAGGATTCTATTCCGTTTACAGCAGTGCCAAAGAAGATGAAATATTTGGGAATTTACCTGACCAAGGATGTGAAAGATCTCTATAAAGAAAACTATAAAACTCTAAGAAAAGAAATAGCCAAAGATGTCAACAAATGGAAAAACATTGATGGGAATAACCAACATTGTCAAAATGTCTATACTACCCAAAGCAATATACAATTTTAATGCAATCCCTATTAAAGTTCCATTGTCATATTTTAAAGATCTCGAAAAAATAATACATCATTTTATATGGAATCAGAAAAAAACTTGAATAGCCAAGACATTACTCAGAAATAAAAACAAGACCTACCAGACCTCAGACTATACTATAAATCAATAGTGATCAAAACAGCATGGTACTGGCATAAAAACAGAGAGGTAGATATATGGAACAGAATAGAGAACCAAGAGATGAACCTAGCTACTTACCATTACTTGATCTTTGACAAGCCTGTTAAAAACATTCAGTGAAAAGACTCCCTATTTAACAAATGGTGCGTGGAGAACTGGCTGGCAATCTGCAGAAGACTGAATCTGGATCCACAACCGTTCACCTTTAACTAAGGTAGACTCTAACTGGATTAAAGATTTAAACTTAAGACACAAAACTATAAAAACACTAGAAAAAAGTGCAGGGAAAACTATCAAAGGAATAGGTCTGGGTGAATAATTTATGAGGATGATGCTCCCCGGGCAATTGAAACAGCATCAAAAATACACTACTGGGATCTGTTCAAACTAAAAAGCTTCTGCACAGCCAAGAATACAGTAAGTAAAGCAAGCAGACAGCCCTCAGAATGGGAGAAAATAGTTGCAGGTTATGTCTCTGACAAAGGTTAAATATCCAGAATACAAAGAGAACTCAAACGTATTAGCAAGAAAAGAACAAGTGATCCCATCTCAGGGTGGGCAAAGGACCTGAAGAGAAACTTCTCTGAAGACAGGTGCACAGCCTACAGACACATGAAAAAATGCTCATCATCCTTAATCATCAGAGAAATGCAAATCAAAACTACTTTGAGATATCATCTAACTCCAATAAGATTAGCCCACATCACAAAATCCCAAAACCAGAGATGCTGGTGTGGGTGTGGAGAAAAGGGAACACTACTACACTGCTTGTGGGAATGCAAACTAATATGGTCCTTTTAGATAGATATCTGGAGAATATTAAGAAATCTAAAAATAGAACTGCCATTCTATCCTATAATTTCTCTACTAGGTATATATCCAGAAGACCAAAAATCACATTACAACAAAGATACCTGTATCAGAATGTTTATTGCAGCCAAATTCATAATAACTAAGTCATGGAAAAAGCCAAAGTGCCTATCAACCCACAAATGGATTAATAAATTGTGGTATATGTATACCATGGAATATTATGCAGCCTTAAAGAAAGATGGAGACTTTTACCTCTTTCATGTTTACATGGATGAAGCTGGAAAATATTCTTCTTAGCAAAGTATCCCATGAATGGAAGAAAAAGTAACCAACGTACTCAGCCCTACTATGAAACTAATTTATAGCTTTCATATATTACCCAATTATACCCAATTATAGCACAAGAATATGGGGAAAGGGGCAAGGGATGGGAGGGAAGAAGGGGAGGATGGGCAGAGGGAGAGTAATTGGTGGGTCCACACTTATGGTGCATCTTAGAAGGGTACAGGTGAAACTTACTAAATGTAGAATATAAATGTCTGTACACTATAATGAAGAAAATATCATGAAAGCTATGTCAACTAGTTCGATGAAAATATTTCAAATTGTATATAAAACCAGCACATTGTACCCCATGATTGCATTTATGTACACAACCATGATTTAATCAAAAACAAAAAAAGATTTGATAAAAAAATAAGTAAAATAAAATTTAAAGACAAACAAAAGTAAATAGCACACTGTTTAGGAAGACATTTGGTAATTACATAAGGAGAAGTTAAAATTATTTTTTAAAAATCAGGATAGTGATTAGTTTTAGGAGGAAATCACTGAGAAGGGGAGGTCTGGGAGGAGCACCCAGGAAGCTCCTATAGCAGTGGTTCTCAACTTTCCTAATGCCACAACCCTTTAATACAGTTCCTTATGTTGTGGTGACCCCCAACCATAAAATTATTTTTGATGCTCTTTCATAATTGTAATTGGCTACTGTTGTGAATTGTAATGTAAATATCTGATATGCAGGATTGTTTTAGGCGACCTCTCTGAAAGGTTCATTCAACCTCCAAAGGGGTAGTGACCCACATGTTGAGAACAGCTGCCTACAGTACAGGTTACTATTCTGTTTCTTATATTGGATAGTACACTCCTAGGTGTTCATTTTATTATGTTTCTGACATTAACATATTCTTTTGTGGGGCAGTGCCTGTGGCTCATCTAGTAGGGTGCTGGCTCCATATGCTGAAGGTGGCGGGTTCAAACCCAGCCTGAGCCGAACTGCAAAACAGAAAAATAGCTGGGCATTGTGGCGGGCGCCTGTAGTCCAGCTTACTCGGGAGGCGGAGGCAAGAGAATCGCCTAAGCCCAGGATTTGGAGGTTGCTGTGAGCTGTGTAACGCTACAGCACTCTATCAAGGGCAATAAAGTGAGACTCACTCTCTACAAAAAAAAAAAAAAAAAAAAAACACATATTCTTTTGTGTATGTCAGACTTTTTTCAAAATGAAAGAATAATTTTCAAATTACTTAGTATATTAACACTTTTTTACTAATGTGAATTGCGCTCATAAATTTGTTTTTTTGTTTGTTTGGGTTTTGTTTTGTTTCTTTGTTTTGGGGTAGAGGGGAAGAGGTTGCCACTTAAAACAACTATTTTGAAGCATCCTTGTGAGCTAGGGTGCATTTATTTCCTCTGCTCTTGGGAAGGACATTTATGACTTCTGCTCAACATTCTTCAGGAGCTCACAAAATTCCTCAGGAACTCTGTGAGGACCAGGAGACAGGAGAAAGACCAACACTCATTTTACACTGCTGCAAAACATAACATGCTTTATGTTTAACAAATTGTTGCAGGGGGCTTTACCTATTTTTGACAGTTCTCTGCAGTTTCCAAAAGTTGCAACATTTTCCCCTCCTAAAGAGAAGAGGGGCAGTCCTTCCTCTCCCTCTGCATTCGAGCAGCCCCCCACGCCTTGGCCTCTGCTGTTCCCTGTGCTTGTATGACCTGTCCACTCTTTGTAGGTCTGGCAGACCCCTGCTTCTGCTTTAAAAAATTTTAGTTCAAGTGTGTACTACAATGCCTGTACAATTTTTCTAAAAAAATTATTTTGTAGAGATGGGAGACTCACTATACTGCCCAGAATGAAGAAAAATAAAATAAAAAATAAAAAATTTAAGTTCAATGTTAACTCCTCTTGGGAACTGTCTCTTTCTGCTCTGATTTCTCATCCTAGCATCATCACAGCCCTAAGGCAGTTGGGTAGGTAACTTTGTGGAGCTTGTTTCCACTAGGATAAGATTATTTTGAGTGTCTTTGAGGATACTACAAGTGGGTATAGAGCATAGGCCTGAGTGACGCGGCCAGATTCGAATCCCTCTTCCTCTCTGATGATTGGATTTATCAGACAGGGCTTCTGTTTTTTCAGTTTAACTGAGAGAGGCTTTTAATACTCAGGGGAATCTGGCCACTGCCTTGCACTTCCTGGGCCTTTTCATCCTTATTTTGGGATCCTCAGGGACGGTCAAGGCCGGCCCTCACTATTCCTTTACCTTGGAGTTGAAGCCGTCCCCAGCGTCCCAGCCTCTTTGGACGGAACTAATTATCCACACCTTCACATAGGCGGGGTCGGCTGCCCGGCAGCTGGGGAGCCGGCTGGCTACGGCTTTGGCGGCGCTCTAGCCCGCCGAGCGCACAACGCCTCCACACGGAGGCTCCCTGATTGGCTGAAGGCCGTCGCTCTTCTTGCGTGTTTCCGGAACGGAGGCAGGGCGGGGCTTGGAAGGAACACGACTTCCTGCGCCAGGCGCAGTGGTGGGGTTACTTCGGCCCAATGGCGGCCCCGCTGCTTCACGTGCGGCTCCCGGGAGATGCGTCCGCTCCGGCCTCTGCGGTCAAGACACTAGGCACGTCGAGGACCGGGTAAGATTCGGGCCGTGTCCTTCTGTGCGTCTGGGACCAATGCCCAGGACCCTGGTTTGGGGAGCAGGTTGAAAGGATCTGGGAGAAAGGTAGCAAGAGTGTGGTAGGAGGAGGGAGCACGGGGTCACCTCGGGGTCGCAGGAGTGAGCCCATTCCGAGTATTACGAGTAGGTAAAGGAAATGGAAGGTGTCTGGAAAAGTGAGTCTAGACTGTGTTCCGGACACCCTTTTCTCCCCCACTGGATTACCTCATAGTGTCCCAAGCCTCGGTACTGCCTTTGGACTTTGATTTCTCTTCCTTTCCGCTTTTTAGTCTAGCTTTAGAACGGGTTTCCCGACTGTTTGGATTATTATTAGCTGGATGTTGTCACTGATGGCAAATCGAATTTAAAAATTTTTTTGTTTTTACAAAAAATTGACTCGACCTATATATTCGTTTAACAGTCTTTATTATGCTAACCCCCATAACTTATAGAGGCATCAGTAGGATGCCTTTTTTTTTTTTTTACTAACTTACACTGTTTAAATGAAGCACACCTTGTGAAACCCTTAGCATAATATAATTCACAATACAGAGTGGCCATAAAGTTTGTGTACAATCTTTAATTGCGTGCAATTTTAAAAGTGCACACGAACTTTATGGCCACTATATATTTATCAACGTCATAGTTAACTGTGTTAGATACTGGGACAGTAATTTATTGAAAGAGACTAAAGTCCCTGCTTTCAGCAGAACTTATAGAGTAAGGAGGGAAGACCAGTAGACATAATAAAATGTATTTTAGATAGTGCTATTGAAATCTGATATTTATTAGCATGATGCCATCAACTCACAAATAATGCATCCAGTAAATAAACGAACAGGATGATTTCAGATACTGTTAAGTGCTGTGAAGAAGTATGACAGGATAATGGGAGGGGGAAAGGGAGTGGATGGGTACTTTAGATTGCTGATGTCAAAGGTCTCTGACATTTGAGCTTCAACCTGAGTGGAGACAAGAACCCAACTGTGTACAGATCTAGGGAAAGTGTTTCTGGTAGAATGAACAGCCAATGAAATGAGAACCAGCTTAAGAAAGGACACTGCTGTAGTATTTCAAGATGAAGTCAAAGAGGTAGGAAGGGACTGGGTTAATTTAGGGCTTTGAAGACCATACTAAGGTGTTTGGGTCTTATTCTAAGTGCAGCGTGAAGGCAATTTTAAAAGATCATTAGGTTTGGATCGTTGGGAGATAAAGAGTGCAACCAGGGAGACCAGTTCAGGAGCAACAAGCAGTCCCAGTAAACAGTGTTATCCTATAAGTGTTGGCTGTTATAATTTTCATTATTCTTGTCATGGACTTAATAGCTTGATATCTTGGTTCTATAGGATTTCAGATATGCTTGTATTAGAGGATAATTTTTTCCATTCCCCCCCTAAGGAAAACTGTTCGATTTGGTGGAACTGTGACAGAAGTCTTGCTGAAGTACAAAAAGGTAAGAGGAGATAATGTGTGAGGCTTGATTTTTGTCTAATCAGAATGCAACTATAGCTGTTGTAGAGAAGACCAGTAGACATAATAAAATGTATTTTAGATAGTGCTGTTGAAATCTGATATTAGCATGATGCCATCAGCTCACAGTTAGAGTGATAATGTCTTTGCAGAGGTTTTACTTCTTTAAATTCTTTATTTACGTTGTATCTTTAAAAAACTTCAACAAGTGCTAGAATAAAAAACCCTTAGAACATTTTATTTCTTAAGGAATTAACCTAATCATTACTTTCGTTCAATAAACCCGCTCCATTAATAGAGATTTTTGTTTTTGCATTAGTGTAAAAGTGATTCTAAATCTCAGCAGTAGAGGGAAGAAATAAATGACTATATTTACATATAACATCCATTTATATTCATATTTACCAATGGATACTACTTCAGTTCCTCCTGAATTAGATCAGTACAGCAGTTTTTTTCCCTTTGTGCTTTTTGAGAATTCTCAGGATATCAACCGTCATGCAAATTCATAGTACTAGTATATGAATGGCTAACTGTAAATGGGTTTTTTGTTTGTTCGTTTTTCTTTTTTCTTTTGCAGTTTTTAATTTTTTTTGGCCGGGGCTGGATTTGAACCTGCCACCTCCAGCATATGGGGCTGGCACCTGCTCCTTTGAACCACAGGCACTGCCCTGTAAATGGTTTTTTAGTTGTCATTTCTTTTTTCCAAGTCCCCAGCTCAACCAACATGGTTTTCAATTTTTACAGTCATGATTTTATAATCTGCCGTTGATGTCTGAAAGTCATAGTGTTCCTCTTATAATTTCACCAGATGTTAAGGTATAGTTTAAAAGCCCTGCTATTGATATTTAACAGGAAACCAAAGCAATCATAACTTTTTCTCTTTCTTTAGGGTGAGACAAATGACTTTGAGTTGTTGAAGAATCAGTTGTCAGATCCAGACATAAAGGTAATCAATTTTATGTTTGATCTTCCTTAGCAAAGTTAATGTCATTTTGTACAGACATTATTTTGCATTTTTGTTCTAATCCTTCCAGAACTTGCTATCTCCATGATCCCCTCTTTCTTCAATCCAGTGATTCTCAACCAGGGCTGGCTTTACTGGCTAGGGCATTTGGCACTGACTGGAGATATTTTTGGTTGTCACAATTGAAGGGGGTGCTACTGGCATCTTATGCATGGATGACAGGGATACTCCTAAGTATTTCACAATGTGCAGTGCATCTTCACACACCATTAGTCTAGCCCAAATGCCAATAATGCTGACATCAGGAAACCCTGCTTTATTTTATTTTAATTTTTTAGAGATAGGAGTCTTGCTTTGTCGCCCAAGATGGAATGCTGTGGCACAAATACAGCTCACTGCAATCTTAACTCCTGGGCTAAAGCCATCCTCCTATCTCAGCCTCCCCAGTAACTGGGATTTTATCCCAGGCAGTTTGATTGCCCGTGAACCACCATGCCTATTGATAAACTGTGCTTTACTCTTTCCTTCCTTCTATTTTCCTCTGTGCTACATGCAATTCTCATGTATCTCTAAGGCTAAAACAAAAAATACAACCAAAATTGACTTGACTTTTTCAAGCTATTACTCGAGCATTCCAAGTTCAAGATATGTATCTGTCATGTAGTAACAACTCAATACATTTTGTTTCACTTTTCTTCCCTTACTGCCAAATTTTGGAAAGAACAATTTATTACATGGCAGGGGGAATCAAATTGCCTGGGATAAAATCTCAATTCTGTTGTTACCCAGTTTAGTCAATTAAATTGGTCAACCTATCTGCCTCTATTTTTCTCTGTAAAATCAGGAAAACAAAAGTTTTTTTTAATGGAGATTGTAAAAGAGGATTTAATGAAGTAATGTACATGAAACACCGTTAATAGCCCTTAACCCAAAGTAAGAACTTTGTAATTGTTAACAGTTATTTTGTTCCTGCTTACGGTCTGGACTTTATCATTTCTCATTCACATTTATGCGCACTGTTTTTATGACTTGTAATTACCCTGGCAAAGGTTACTGGTGATTTTTTTTACATGCGATCTAGTGAACTTTTTTTCAGCTTCATATTAATTCTTTGTAGCAGCTGATTCTGTGAGCCATTCACTTGTTGTTTTTTTTGAGGCAAGAGTCTCCTTTTGTCGCCTTGGGTAGAGTACTATGGGATCATCATAGCTCACTGCGACCTCGAACTCCTGGGCTCCAGCAATCCTCTTGCCACAGCCTCCCAAATAGCTGAGACTACAGTTGCATGCCAGAACACCCAGTTAATCTTTCTATTTTTACTAGAGGCAGTCTTACTCTTGCTCAGGCTGGTTTTGAAATCCTGAGCTCAAGCAATCCTGTTACCTCAGCCTGCCAGAGTACGAGGATTACAAGCATCACCCACTGTGCCCAGCTGGTTCCCCACTTATTAAAACCTTCTCTTCAGTATCTAATCTTACTGTTTTTTGATCATTTACTCTCTAATCACTCTCATGATAGGCTCTTTTTTTTTTTTTTCTGAGATTGTGTTGCCAAGCTAGAGTGCCATGGTGTCAGTCTAGCTCATAGCAACCTCAGATTCCTAGGCTCAAGTGATCTTCCTTTCTCAGCCTCCTGAATAGCTGGGACTGCAGGCGCCAGCTACAACACTCGCTAATTTTTCTATTTTTAGTAGACAGGGTCTGGCTCTTGCTCAGGCTGGTCTGGAACTCCCGAACTCAAAGGATCCTCCCTCAGCCTCCCAGAGTGCTAGGATTACAGGTGTGAGCTGCTATACCCAGCTGATTATAGGCTGTTTTTAAATTTGGTGTTGATGGGACTTCCAGCCTTGAACCTTTTCTTCACAGATTCTTGCTGTGTGATCTCCTTATCTCCCTTCATAGCTTCGAAATCTACCTATGTCCTAAATACTAAGTTTGTGTCTGTATCTTTACATACTCTTGTGAGTTCTTGATTTGTTTCTTAACTACCTGGTAGGTACATTTACCCAGCATTGTTACAGTAGCTGCAAATTTGACATGTCTTATATTCAGTATCTTTCTCTCAAACCCACTCCTATTTCTCTCAAACTCCACGCCTTTATTTGCTTAACTGTTTCCTTTATTGCTTACCCAGTTCTTGAGCTAGGGACTTTGGAGTCTTTCTAAACTATCCCATTTTTTTCCCCAAAAAAGACTTGGTAAATGAATGGATATGAGGGTATCCATTGAATGGATATGAGGATATTTCTTGGTAACCTCCTTAGTGATCTCTAGTTTCCAATTCTCTATCTCATACCTGAATACCCCCATCCCCAATTTACCCTCAACAGTGTAGCTTAAATCCTCACCTCTATAAAAGCACAAGTGTAAGCATGCCATTTCTGTACTGAAAAACTTAATGTTTATGTGTTGCCAGACCATTGAGTCTGTCTGCCTGTCACCCAAGCTAATCAATGGAGAAGTGGATGAGAGATCAACAATTTCACTTTTACTTATAGAAAAGCCAGCAATTCCAGAGAACAGCAAAGATATCTTCTCAAAGAACTTTTAGGCTCTCCAGTTTTCCCTTTGATACTTTTATAGTCTCACAGTAAAAGCAAGTAATCAGCAATGTTATTAATCATTATAGTATACATTAAACAGATTCCTCCTCATGCGTTACAAGGTTCCACAATGTCCACCTATGTTTTGGGGGGTTTTTTTGAGACAGAGTCTCACTATTGCCCCAGGCTAGAGTGCCATGGCATTATAATTCATACCAACCTCAAACTCCTGGGCTTAAGTGATCCTCTTGCCTCAGCCTCCTGAGTAGCTGGGTCTACAGGCGCCAACCACCATGCCTGGCTTGTTTTTCTATTTTCACTAGAGACAGGCTCACTTTTGCTCAGTCTAGTCTCAAACTCCTGAGCTCAAGCAAACCACCCTCCTTGGCCTCCCAGGGTGTTAGAATTACAGGCGTGAGCCACTGTGCTTGGCCTGTCTCCCATCTTAAAGTCGTTACATTTTCAAAGCATTCTTACCCTAGATTAAATTCATAATTAGTACTCCAGGTCTGGAGTTAGGATGGGGGTGAAAGGGGCTGCAGATATCAGTGTTCGAGCTATCAGAGGAGCAGAAGCCACATAGGGTAGGTGCTTGGCAACTGACCTAAGTCTTAGTAGAACACTCCATGACCTTCCCAGAACACAGGAAGTTTGTGAGTTGCTATTGCATTGCCCTATCCCCAGCTTCCCATCTTTCTAGGAGGCTGTCCTGGGACCATGGTCATTAGAGCATCTGGTCTCTCAACTTTGTAACAGAAGGCCTTGTACATCAATAAACAACTCCTGATGATGGCACATGGGTTTATCCAGCCCGCCAGGGCCTGTCCAGCAGTGCCCTATATGTAATGGTTTCTTAGGCTAACAGTGGCTGCCATGATATGGAAAATATGTATCGGCTTGGCGCCTGTAGCTCAACGGGCTAAGGCGCCAGCCACGTACACCTGAGCTGGCGGGTTTGAATCCAGCCCGGGCCCGCCAAACAACAATGACGGCTGCAACCAAAAATGGCCAGACGTTGTGGCGGGCACCTGTAGTCCCAGCTACTTGGGAGGTGGAGGCAGGAGACTCGCGTGAGCCCAGGAACTAGAGGTTGCTGTGAGCTGTGATGCTACAGCACTCTATCCAGGGTCACAGCTTGAGGCTCTGTCTCAAAAAAAAAGGAAAAAAAAATATGTATCAACTTAGCATGGTCTGCAACAATTTTTTTGTATTCACTCTTGCTAGATATTTTTTCCCTGAATTTCCCAATTTTCATCTTTATACTTTTGCATGTGCCTTTTTTTTTTTTTTAATGGCTAGAGGAGATCCTCTTTATTTGCTATGTATTTGACCATAGGCTACATTATATTGCTCACTAGCTGTGTGACCAACATTAAGTTACTGTGCTTCAGCATCCTTAGCTCTAAAATGAGAGGGCAGCACCTGTAGCTCATGAGTAGGGCGCCAGCCCCATATGCCAGAGGCGGCAGATTCAAACCCAGTCCCCGGCAAAAACTGCAAAAATAAATAAATAAATAAAATAAAGGAGAATCAATAGTAGTACCTACCTTGGCTCAGCGCCTGTAGCACAGTGGTTATGACACGGAGGCTGGCGGGTTCATACCTGGCCCAGGCTAGCTAAATAGCAATGACAACTGCAACACAAAAATAGCCAGGTGTTGTGGCGGGCGCCTGCAGTCCCAGTTACTTGGGAGCTGAGGCAAGGGAATCGCTGAAGTCCAAGAGTTTGAGGTTGCTATGAGCTGTGATGGCAAAGCACTCTGCTGAGGGCGACATAGAATCTGTCTCAAAAAATAAATAAGTAAGTACTTACTTCATGGGGTGGTTGTAAGGATTAAATGAGTTAATATGTGTTAAATTCTTTTTTTTTTTTTTTTTATTGTTTGGGATTCCTCGAGGGTACAAAGAATTAGGTTAAACTGATTGCATTTGTTAGATAAAGTCCCTCTTATAATTGTGTTCTGCCTCCAAGTGTGCCACACACTCTGACCCTCCATCCGCCTTTTTCCTCCCCTCTCCCCACTTGCTAATTCCCCTACTTCCCCCCTTATATTTGCTCATCTACTGCCTTCATATTAAAATTGAGTACATTGGATTCTTGCTTCTCCATTCTTGTGATGCTTTAGTAAGAATAATGTGTTCCACCTCCATCCAGGTTAATATAAAAGATGTAAAGTCTCCATCTTTTTTAATGGCTGAATAGTATTCCATGGTATACGTATACCACAGCTTGTTAATCCATTCCTGGGTTGGTGGGCATTTAAACTGTTTCCACATTCTGGCGATTGCAGATTGAGCTGTGATAAACAGTCTAGTGCAGATGTCCTTATGATAAAATGATTTTTTTTTTCTTCTGGTTAGATGCCTAGTAATGGGATTGCAGGATCAAATGGGAGGTCTAGTTTGACTTCTTTGAGGATTGTCCATACTTCCTTCCAAAAAGGTTATTATTAGTTTGCAGTCTCACCAGCAGTGTAAAAGCATTCTCTTGTCTCCATATCCACACCAGTATCTGCAGCTTTGAGAGTTTGTGATGCAGGCCATTCTCACTGATATCTCAGGGTAGTTTTGATTTGCATTTCTCTGATGATTAGGGATGATGAGCATTTTTTCGAATGTTTGTTAGCCATTCATCTGTCGTCTTTAGAGAAGGTTCATGACACTTGCCCAGTGATATATGTGGTTATTGGGTCTGTTTTGTTTTTGGTCTTTTGTTTTTATTAATTAGAGTTCTCTATAGATCCTAATTATCAAGTTTTGTCCAATTCATAATATGTAAATAACTTTTCCCATTCTGAAAGTGTCTTGTTTGCTTTGGTTGTTGTTTCCTTAGCTGTTCAAAAGCTTTTTAGTTTAATTAAGTCCTATTTGTTTATTTTTGTTGTTGCAATTGCCACAGAAGTCTTCTTCATAAAATCTTTCTCCAGGCTTATATCTTAAAGTGTTTTTGCCACGCTTTCTTCAAGGATTTTTATTGTTTCATGTCTTAGATTTAAATTTTTTATCCATCTTGAATCAATTTTTATAAGTGATGAGAGGTGTGGGTCCAGTTTCAGTCTTTTACATGTAGTTATCCAGATCTCCGAGCATCATTTATTGAATAGGGATTCTTTTCCCCAGTGTATGTTCTTGTTTGGTTTACCAAAGATCAGGTGGCTATAAGATGTTAGTTTCATCTCATGGTTTTCTATTCAGTTCCAATGTCAATATCTCTGTTTTTATGCCAATACCATGCTATTTTGATCACTATGGCCTTGTAGTATATAACCAAAAGTCCAGTAGGGTGATACCCTTGGCTTTGTTTTTTTTTACTAAGATTTGTCTTGGCTATATGGGATTTCTTCTTTTTCCATACACAATGAAGAATTGGCTGGGCATGGTGGCTCACGCTTGTAAACCTAGCATTCTGGGAGACCAAGGTGGGTAGATTGGCTGAACTCACAGGTTTGAGACCAGCCTGAACCATCTCTTTAAAATAGCCAGGAGTTGTGGAGGGCGCCTATAGTCCCAACTACAGGAGGCTGAGGCAAGAGAATCTCTTTGAGCCCAAGACTTTGAGGTTGCTGTGAGCTATGATGCCACAACACTCTACCAAATGTGACAAAGTGAGACTCTGTCTTAAAAGAACAAAAACACCAAAACAAACAAAAAATAATGAAGAATTATTTTTTTCAAATCTTGAAAGTGTGTTGATGATTTTTTTTTTTTTGAGACAGAGTCTCACTATGTCACCCTTAGAGTGCTGTGACGTCACAACTCACAGCAACCTCAAACTCTTGGACTTAACCAATTCTCTTGCCTCAGTCTTTCAAGTAGCAGTTGCCTGCCACAACACCCAGCTATTTTTTGTTGTAGTTGTCATTATTGTTTTAGTTGGCCAGGCTGGGTTTGAACCTGCCAACTTCGGTGTATGTGGCTGGTACTGTAACCACTGTGCAATGGGTGCTGAGCCGTGTTGATGGTATTTTAATGGGGGTTAAATTGAATCTGTAGATTGCTTTGGGAAGTATAAACATTTTGACAATGTTGATTCTTCCCAGCCATAAGCATGATATGTTCTTCCATTTGTTAATATCTTCTGTTATTTCTTTTCTTAGGGTTTTATAATTTTCTTTGTAGAGGTCCTTCACCTCTTTTGTTATGTATATGCTTAGGTATTTCATTTTCTTTGAAGCTACTGGGAAGGGAATTGTGTCCCCTTTTTTTGTTGTTTTGAGACAGAGTCTCAAGCTGTCACCCTGGGTAGAGTGCTCTGGCATCATAGCTCACAGTAACCTCCAACTCATGCTCACATGATCCTCTTGCCTCAGTTTCTCTATTTTTAGTAGAGATGGGGTCTTACTTTTTCTGTCTGGTCTTGAACTCGTAAGCTCAAGCTATCTACCTGCCTCTGCCTCCCAGAGTGCTAGAATTATAGGCAAGAGCCACCCTGCCTGGCTGGGAATTGTGTTCTTGATTAGCTTCTCATGTTGGCTGTTACTAGCATGTACAGAGGCTAGACTGATTGGCAGAGCATTGATTTTATATCCTGAAATGCTGAAATGTTGCTGTATTTTTTGATCTCTTCCAGGAGTCTTGTTGAATCTTTGGAGTTCTCTTAAGTATAAGATCATACTGTTGGCAAAGAGTGAGATTTTGAATTCCTGCACTCATTTTAATGCCCTTTAGTTCCTTCTCTTGCCTGATTGTATTGGGTAGAACTTTTGGCACTATGTTGAATAGTAGTGGTGATAGAGGACAACCTTGTCTGGGTCCAGTTCTAAGTGGAAAAGCTTTCAGTTTTATTCCATTCAGTATAATACTAGCTGTAGGTTTGTCGTACCTGGCTTCAGTCAGTTTAAGGAATGTGTCACCTATGTCTTCACAGTTCTAATTAGAAAAGGATGCTGAATTTTATTGAATGCTTGGCTTTTTCTGCATCTATTGAGAGGATCATATAGTCTTTGTTTTTGCATATGTTGATGTGGTGAATTACGTTTATGGACTTGTGTGTGTTAAACCAGCCTTGCATCTCTGGGATGAAACCTACTTGAACATGATGAATTGATTTTTTTAATGTGTAGCTGTCTGTTGGCTATTGTCTAGGATTTTATTGAGAATTTTTTGCATCTATATTCATTAGTGAAATTGGTCTGAAGTTCTCCTTTTCTAGTTGGGTCTTTTCCTGGTTTTGGTATCAGGGTGATGTTTGCTTCGTAGAACACGTTGGGAAAGATTCCTTCCTCCTCAATTTTTTGTAATAATTTCTGCATCATGATTATAAGCTCTTCTTTGAAGGTTTGATAGAAGCCATCTGGCCCAGGGCATTTTTTGGTTGGGACATGTTTTATTGTTTCTTCAATCTTACTTGTTGAAATCTGTTTGTTTAAGAGATCTATTTATTCTTAATTAAGTCTAGAAAGAGGGTGTGATTCCAGGTATTGATTCATTTCCTCCACATTGTCAAATTTCTGGGCATAGAGTTTCTTGAAATACTCAGAGATGATCTCTTGTGGCACCTGTTGTTATTTCTCCTTCATCATTTCTGATTGAGTTTATTAGAGATTTTACTTTTCTGTTTCTAGTTAATCTGGCCAAAGGTTTATCAATTTTATTTTTTTCAAAAACCACCTTTTGGTTTCTTTTTTCTTTTTTTGAGACAGAGTCTGAGTTACCCTCAGTAGAGTGCTGTGGCATTACAGCTCACAGCAACCTTGAACTCTTGGGCTTAAGTGATTTTCTGTCCTTAGCCTCCCAAGTAGCTGGGATTACAGGCCCCCGCCACAATGCCTGGCTATTTTTTAGAGATGGGGTCTCACTCTGGCTCAGGCTGATCTTGAACCTGTGAGCTCAGACAATCCTCAACCTCCCAAGTGCTTAGATTACAGAGATGAGCCACCGCATTTGGCCTGTTTTGTTAATTTTCTGAATGATTCTTTTGTTTTCAATTTCATTCATCTCTGATTTAATTTTGGTTATTTTCTTCTGCTGGGTTCTCTAGATTGTTCTTTTTCTAGTCATAAGATGGTTCATGAGTTTGTTGTGTTCTCTTTCTGTTTTTCGAATGTAGACATCTAATGTGATAAATTTCCCTCTTAAAACTGCTTCGTTGTTATGTTTGAGGAATTGAACGATTTCCTCTTTTATCTCCCTAAACCCAGCTATCATTCAGCGGAAGGTTGTTTAATTTCCGAGTCTCTGTGGGGATGAAATTTATTTATTTATTTTTTTGCAGCTTTTTTATTTTATTTTATTTTATTTTTTTGGCTGGGGCCAGGTTTAAACCCGCCACCTCCGGTATATGGGGCCGGTGCCCTACTCCTTTGAGCCACAGGCACCACCTGGGATGAATGTTTTTGTTGTAGTTGAGTTCCCACCCTCATTGCCTTCTGGTCTGAGAAGATAAGGTATCATTTCTATTATTTTAATTTTGCTGAAGTTTGATTTGTATCCTAAAATGTGGTTAATTTTGTAGTACATACCATAGGCTGATGAGAAAAACATATTCCCTACCTTTGGGATGGTGTGTTATGTATATGGCTATTGATCCCATTTGTTCTAGGGTTACAGTTAAGTCGTTTGTATCATTGTTTAGTTTCTGTTTAGAGGATCTTTCCATTTTTGTCAGAGGGGTGTTAAAGTCCCCAATTTTTATGGTGTTATGGGATATTATATTGCTCAGACCCATCAAGGTCTGTTTTATTAATCTGGAGCATTTAAATTGCTTGCATAAATATTTAAAATTGAAATGCCTTGTATTGTTCCTTTGACCAGTATAAAGTGTCTATCTTTGTCTTTTTTAACTTTAGTTGCTTTAAATCTGCTTGTATCTAAAAATCAGATTGTAACCCCTCCTTCTTTTTGATTTCCATTTGCTTGAAATACTGTTTTCTATCCCTAAACCTGAGTCCATTTGTTCTTCAAGGCTAGGTGTGTCTCCTGGAGACAGATGGCTTGTGCTTTTTTATCCAATCAGCAAGCCTGTGCCTCTTCAGTGGTGCTTTCAGTCCATTGACTTTTTTTTTTGAGACAAGAGTATCAAGCTGTCACCCTGGGTAGAGTGCCCTGGCATCATAGTTCACAGCAACCTCTAACTGGTAGGCTCAAGCAATCCTCTTACCTCTGTTTTTCTATTTTTAGTAGAGACGGGATCTTGCTCTTGCGTAGGCTGGTCTTGAACTTGTGAACTCAAGCAATCCAGCCACCTTGGCCTCCCCAAGTGCTAAGATTATAGGTGTGAGCCATCACGCCCCGCATGGACATTTGTTTAGAGAATTGATAAGTGTGGTAGTTTTATTCATCTTATTTTATGAAAGTCCGTTGTGTTGTTTTATCCTTTGTGCCACTGTGGAAGCTATGTTTTGACCTTTAGCTTTTGGGTGTTTACTTTGCTGGTGGTCCATCGTGGTGGTCAGTGTTGAGAGTAGGTCTCAGTATTTCCTGTAGAGCTGGTCTTATGGCAAATTTTTTCAGTGCTTGTATATTTGCAACAGATTTGATTTCTCCATCAATTTTGAAGCTTAGTTTAGTAGGACACAGAATTCTAGGCTGTAAATTGTTTTCATTTAAGAATGTTGAAGGTGGAAGAACACGCTCTTCTGGCTTGGAAGGTTTCAGTTGAAATGTTTGCTGAACTCCTAATGGCTCTGCCTCTGCTTACAAAATTTTTTGTTTCATCTTGACTTTGGAGAAGTTCTGTTTGAGTTGAGATGACCCAGAGTTTGATAATCCATCTGAAAAGAGTGTGTTAGCATCTTTAGAAAAACTTGGGAAGTTTCCATTTATAATTGTCTCCAGGAGACCTTCTATTCCTTTGACACAATCTTCTTCCCCTTCAGGAATTCCTATTATTCGTGTGTTTGAATGCTTCATGGAATCTTATAGTTCTCTAAGCACTTGTTCTGTTTTCTCTCTCTTCTTTTCTGCCTCTTTAACTACCTGGGTTAACTCAAAAACTTTATCCTCTAGCTCTGAAGTTCTTTCTTCTCCATGGTCTAACCTATTTTTGATACTTTATACTGCATCTTTACATTCCCTGATTGTCTCCTTTATTTCCTTAAGCTCTAGTGTATCCTTTGTATACTCTACATAGCTCTTGTTCAACTTTTGGTTCTGTCTTTCCATTTTCTCGTCCATTCCTTTTATTGTCTGTATCATGCGTATTTTAAATTCCCTTTCTATCAATTCTGTTAATTCTTTACAGGTGGAGTCTTCTGTAGTAGCTGCCTCATGGTCCCTTGGGGAAGTTCCTCTGTTTTGGTTTTTCATGTTGCCTGAATTGTTCTATTGGTTCCTCCTCATGTGTTCGTTCTTGTTCACCTCCTTATGTGTTAAATTCTTACAACAGTGCCTGGCATTACAGTAAGTGCTAAGTTAGTGTTTATTCTTATTATTACTATTACTGCTTTAATCTGCAAAACTTCTCCTTACTCTTTGAGACTCAGCTGAAATGTTATCTTCTTTTTTGGAGCTTTCCTTGGTTCTCATTAAGCACTTGGTTCCATTAAATCCATTTTCTTCACTTCCAGCAGATCTTCTAATTCTTCTGGCTTACAAGGCCCTCTGTGATCTTTTTTTTCCCCCTTTGTTAATAGAGCAGAAGGGGTCGGAGGGGAGCCCAACAGGGTGGAGAGTGTAAGGGGTAGGGCTCCATGATCCATTTGGTTCTTCTTGGCTCCCAGGTTCTTCTTTTGGCTTGCTCACCATGTACTCCAGCCATACAGAACCACCAGTACTTTCAGTTATCTGTAAACGCCCTCTGTAAGAATACATCCTCCAGAAAATATCGTGTTACTGTTTAAAGAAACCCAGAGCATTACTTTCTCTTTAAAGCTTTTCCTGATCCCTGTTGCCGTTCACCAATCTAAAGGGCCATTTTCTCTGTGGATTTTATATCAGTAGGTCTCATTCTTTTACTTTGACATACCAAAAAGTGTACCAATTATATCTCTTAGTTGAGAGAAGTATTGCAAATAGTTTGCTTCTAATAGTAGTTCAGTACTCAAGCACTAAAGTCTGTGACTAGTTTACTTTTTAAAATGGAGCAGTTTAAATGGTATCCTTGTAGTTTTGTTACACTTTTTAAAAATTCAGGATAGGTCTTATTCATTTTTATTTGTGTGTGACTTAGCTTGTTTTCTGTGTGTCTCCGTCCTCATTGTGTTACCAATAATGTTATCTTTAATGGTTGTAGACATTATGAAATTACTGTAGTGCAAACAAGACTTAGTTTATTTTCTTTCAGAGTTAGTTGGGGTTTCATCAGAAAATGGTGGATCCCGTTGAAATTTGTCACATAAATATTGCTTAGAAAGCAATCAGTAGTTGAATGAAGGCAGGGAAAGGGTGGCATCTCCTTCACCACTTGGAGCAAGGCAGCAGGAGAGTAAGCAGAGAATTTTCTTATCTAGAACGAAAGGTTTGGACCTGGTTCTTTTAGGATTAGAAAAAGTTATGTACATACAGTGTCAGGCACCCTGCCTAGCACATGGTATGGTTTCACAAAATCAATGATTGTCAGCTGGTGTGCCACAGTAGACTTGTATGCCATAAGACAGTGGTTCTCAACCTTCCTAATGCCACGAACCTTTAGTACAGTCTAAAGGGGTTGCGCCCCACAGGTTGAGAACCGCTGCCATAAGGGAATCTTAGGTGTGCTGCAAAACTTTTTTGAAGATAGCTAATTATTTTCTAAAGCAGTACAAAGCATGGTAAATATATTCTTTTTGTGTGTGTGCCTTGGAAGTTTAACTATTGGTTCAAGTGTGCCGCGAGATAAGGTTGAAAAACCTGTGCTAAGTGGAACTCCTTACGAACAGTCTGTCCCTGTAGGTGTGACATTATGTTGCTTTTATTTATGTTTCTTTCCCCTACTGGATCTTCATGACCATTAGCCATTTTCTTTCACAAATTTGGTGCTTTTTCTCATAATTTTTTCCTGTGTGTGTTGTATATTTGCATGAATCTAAATGATGTATTTTACGTAGCTGATGCTCATTTTATACGTGGCTTTTTAAAATATAGTAGTTTTTCTCATGTCACTAAAAACTACAGTGAACCTTATTTCCTAAAAAATATCTCGTGAAACCATCATTTATTTATACAGGACACATCTTAATACATTTAAACACAGCTACAGGTTAGGTTTTGAAAAAAATTACATTTATTGGTGACTCCAGTTAATCAGTCTATGTTAATCAGACTCAATGTTATTTAAATGCTTTCTGGTCAGCTTGAATATGGAGGAAATAGAGATAGCCCTTGGTCCTTAATCTTCTACTATTTGAATCTGCTATGGTTCTGCAGTTTCAAAAAGTCCCAGGAGTTAGCATTTGAGTTGTTTTCACTATTTAAGGGCAGAGAAAATCAGTCTGGAATATTGCATTTTAGTTCTTTTTCCTGTATATCAGAGTTACTGGATTACTTTTTTAAAAATAAGAATGCTTATTGTGATACTTTTCTGTTTTTGATACACAGTTTTGGTTTCCTTTCAAACTTGTAAACCCCCCCCCCAACTTAAATATAGATGATTAATATTAGGTAGATAAGTTTTTTGTTTCATATTAATGATTTTGGAAATACTTTCCTTTGTTTAACTTAAGGATGACCAGATCCTAAACTGGCTGCTAGAATTCCGCTCTTCTATCATGTCCTTGACAAAAGACTTTGAACAGCTTATCAACATTTTGTTGGTAAGTTTATCATTCATTCACTTATAAGTGTGTAATTCATTACTTTGAAAATAGTATAGCAATAAAATGTTGATTTTTTTTTTTTTTTTTATCTTTTCTAACACTAGAGGTTGCCTTGGTTGAAAAGAAGTCAAACAGTGGTGGAGGAATATTTGGCTTTTCTTGGTAATCTTGTATCAGCACAGACTGTCTACCTCAGACCTTGTCTTAGCATGATTGCTTCCCATTTTGTACCTCGTAAGTGGTTACTCTTTGCTTGGTTTATTTTTCTTTATTTGAATACCTTTTTATTAACATATTGCCTTCCCTTACATGTTGGAGACACTGCCACCATGGGAAAATTCCACACATTTTTTGACTTGAGTTCTAATAGATGTCTATCTTCTGTAATGAACTCTATGGCGATGTCTAGATTCATTTGTTGCTGTTTTTTTTTTTTTATTTTTTTCTTAATGGGCCATTTGCTTTAGTGGGCATTTGATGAAGTCTCAGAATTCATGTAGGAGGTTTTAGCTATTTAAAAGCTATAAAATTGCTTTACTTTTCTTCTGACTATAAACCTAATTATTGTACTAAGTTTGGGCAGTGGAAAAATAGGGTTTTTCTGTATAGTTGTTTATTTTCTATGTCAGTGACAGAATAGCATATTTTCTTTTTCTCTTAAAAGCTCGAGTGATCATTAAGGAAGGTGATGCAGATGTTTCAGATTCTGATGATGAAGATGAGAGTAAGTATAAAGAAATTAAAGTAGAACCAGGTGCAATGGAACATGACTGTAGTCCCCGTTGCTTGGGAGACTCAGGTGGGAGGCTCTCCTGAGCCCAGGAGTTCAAGGCCAGCTGGGACAACATAGTGCGACCCCCATCTGTTTAAAAAAAGATTAATGCAAAGAATGCCCCCTGTTTTTTAGAGAATCTATGTTGAAAGACAAATTTTACTGCTAGCTAGTCTAATAAGTAGACTGCAACAAATGACAACTTTTGATGGAATCCTTTTGGGTATAGTTGGCATTAATATGTAATCAGTTTGCCTGAGTGCATTATTTACTTAATTAGTTCATTTAATTTTCACTGATGGTTGTGGAGAAATAACTTGGAATTTTTTTCTCTGATAAATTATTCACTTTTGATTAGCAAGTTTTTTTATCTTTAAGTACATAATTTTTCAGTTTTCAATTTTGTTCTAATGTTTATACTCAATTTTTCTCCATGTAGGCCTTCCAGCAAATTTTGACACATGTCACAGAGCCTTGCAAATAATAGCAAGATATGTCCCATCGTGAGTATACTTTAGCTCTTTAATTTGAATAATGACATTTAATTCTCAAGGAAACAGTTATTAATCAGTAGCTTATAGTATCAAAATTTGAGTCATATGCTCTGCTTTTTTATCTATTTGTTGTCTTTAATTATGTTTCATAAGTAATATGCTAATTTCCCCCACAATTTTATATAGTGGTAGGAATTTTGCTTTAATCTTCAACAGATACAAGGTCCAAAAATTCTTAGTGAAAAACCCCTTTGTGTGTTTGTGACATGCCATATGAATAAATATTATAGTTCTAAAAAAAGCTTTTGAGTTTGGTGGGTTTCTTTCAGAGGGGTTGACTTTTGTTCCCTCTATACAAGTGGTTCTCACTGTCCTAATGCTGCGACCCTTTAATACAGTTCCTCATTTTGTGGTGACTCCCAACTACAAAATTATTTTCATTGCTACTTCATAACTGTAATTTTGCTACCATTATGAATTGTAATGTAAATATCTGATATGCTAGATGGTTTTAGGCGATCCCTGTGAAAGGATCATTCAACCCCTAAAGGGGTCACAACCCACAGGTTGAGAACCACTGCTCTATAAGTTTATTATTTGTTGAAACAAAATTTAAGGTGATAAATTTTTTCCCTTTTAAAAATATATGTGTTGTGGGAAATGTTTAGGTTTTAAACTGAAGACCTGTTATTCTTTTGTTGGAAAAAAGTTCCCCCTTTAATTTGCTATTGTTATCAAAGTTAATGGAAGCTTATTTTCTCCCAAGTAATAGATATAGATTATAGATTTTCTTCGAAATTGAACATTCATTTCATGTTCCAATTGCTTGGGGTTATGGTTCCTGTTTGACTTTGTGTGTCTATCCATATTTGCTTTTAGAAAGGAAATAGTACTTTCCTAGAAGGTCTAATTAACATGGATTGGTTGAATTCTTTTTTAATAGGACACCATGGTTTCTTATGCCAATACTGGTGGAAAAATTTCCATTCATTCGAAAATCGGAGAGAATATTGGTAAGAAATTGTTTCATGGGGAAAATAATAGAAAAGTTTTATGTGATTTCATTTTAGACATTAGGTCTTTTTCTTAAGAGTGGTTTTGTATTCTAGATTTCAGGCTCTAGTTTAAGAATTTGACACAGGTTTCTTCTTACGAAGCAAATGACCACGGGGGATTTCTAGTGTCTTTACTATGTGCAAGTCAAGGTTAGAGTCCATTTCAAAAATATCTTTAGAGGCTTCATGCTCATACATATAAGAATTTCTAGAAGATCGTATTTCATGTGTCAGTAGTTGTAAACATAACTTACTTGATTTAACATGAAAGCAGACACTTCTGTAGATTAATTCTGTTTAAGTTTTTGTACAATGGTTTGTCATTTGTGAGTTTTTTAATAATTAATAGTGGTTGCCTTCTAAGCATAGATTACTTTTCCTCAATAGGGTATTATATATATTAAGGAGTTAATAACTTTTGCTAATGTTTATGATACTCTGATTCAGGTGGAATATCATAAACCACTATATCTCTAGTGACCGTAGATGCAAAAATACTCAACAAATACTAGAAAATTGACCTAGCAACATATGAAAAGAATTACATGCCATGACCAAGCAAGATTTATCCTAGGAATGCAAGGTTGATTTAATACCTGAAAATGAATTAATATAGTGTACCAATCAATATAATAAACTGCACGGGCGGTGCCTGTGGCTCAGCGAGTAGGGTGCCAACCCCATATACTGAGGGCTACGGGTTCAAACCCGGCCCCGGCCGAACTGCATCAAAAATTAGCTGGGCGCTGTGGCGGGCGCCTGTAATCCCAGCTACTTGGGAGTCTGAGGCAAGAGAATCGCTTAAGCCCAAGAGCTGAAGGTTGCTGTGAGCTATGACTCCACAGCACTCTACCAAGGGCAATAGAGTGAGACTCTGTTTCCACAAAGAAAAAAAAAACAATATAATAAACTGCAAAAACCACATCGTCATCTCAGTAGATGCAGAAAATGTGTTTGACAAACACTAGAACCTCTTCATGACAAAAATAGAAGGAAACTCGACCTGATAAAAGGCCTCTATGAACTAACATACTCAGTGGTGAAAGACCAAAACCTTTCCCCAAGATAAAGAACAAAACAAGGATGTCTGGCATTGTGGTGGACACAGGTACTTAGGAGGCTGAAGCAAGAGGATCAGTTGAGCCCAGGAGTTTGAGGTTGCTGTAAGCTATGATGCCATGGCACTACCCCAGAGCAACAAAGTGAGACTCTGTCTCAAAAAAAAAAAAAAGAAAGAAAGAAAAGAAACAAAGATGTCTGCTCTTGCTGCTACTTGTCTAGTTAGAGAAGTTAAACAAGAAAAAAGAGGCATCCAGATGATGAAAAGGACGATAACAAGATTTGACATATAAGGAATCCACAAAAAAACACCTATTAGAGCTAATAAATGAGTTCCTCATGATTATGGGATATAAGACTACAAAAACTAGTTGTACAAGACAATTGAATGTGGGAGACTAGCCTTCCAGCAAACGGTACTGGCACAAGTTGATATCTACATGCAAAAGAGTAAATTATATAGAAGACTTACATGTATGAGCTAAAACTCTTAGAACAAAACACATGTAATTTTTTGTGATGTTGGAGTAGGCAATAGTTTCTAGATTTGATGCCTGGAGCACAAACAACCAAAAAAAAAAATAGGACTTAAGTTGGACTTCAGGAAAAGGAAAAGATAATCCCACATAATGGAAGGAGCTATTTCCAAATAACGTATCTGGTAAAGGACTTGTCTCTATAAAAAATGGGCAAAGGGGGCAGAGCCTATGGCTCAGTGGGTAGGGCACCGGCCCCATATACCAAGGGTGACAGGTTCAAACCTGCCCCTGCCAAAAAAAAAAAAAAAAAAAAAAATGGGCAAAGGATCTGAATAAACATTTTTTCAAGATAAGCTTAAGAAAACAAGCTCAACGTTGTTAGCCATCAGGGAAATGAAAATCAAAATCAAAATCACCTCACACTTGCACTGGGATGGCAGTAGTAAGAAAAATAGATGATAAGTGTTGGTGAGGATATAGAGAAATGGGAACATTGAAACAATCATACATGCCTAGTGAGAATATAAAATATTGCTACAACTTTGGAAAACAAGCTTGGTATTTCCTCAAAAAGATTAAATGTAGGATTACCATATGACTCAACAATTCTACTCCTAGATCTGTTCCTAAGGGAAATGAAAATATGTCTACTCAAAAACTCATATGTGAATGTTAATAGCATTATTCATTATTGCCTCAAAGTAGAAGCAAATAGCAACTGACAAGTAGATAAAACAAGGTGTATATATAGCCAAAGAAATACTCAGTAATAAAAAGGAATGGTTATACATTTTACAAAATGAGTTACCCTTAAACCATGCCACATATATGATCCCATTTATATAAAATGTCTACTATAGGCAAATGCATAGAGATAGAAAGCAGAGTAGTGGTTTGCCTAGGGAAGTCCTACTAAAGGATATGGGGTTTCTTTTTAGGGTGATTAAAATGTTATCAAATTAATTATGATAGCCGCAGAACTCTGGAATACTAAAAATTGTTACATGTACAGTTTAACAGGTGAATTTTATGTTATATATTATTATATCTCAATAGCACCTTTGCAGTCCCAACTACTCAGGAGAATCGTTTGAGGCCGGGAGTTTGGGATCAGCCTGGACAACAAAGTGAGACCTTGCCTCTAAAACAGTGGTTCTCAACCTTCCTAATGCCACAACCCTTTAGTTCCTATGGGTCACGACCCACAGGTTGAAAACTGCTGCTCTAAAACTAATCAAAATTAAAAACTGGCTGAGCACATTGGCTCAAGCCTAAACTGGCACTTTGAGAGGCTGAGATGAGAAGATTGCTTGAGCAACATAACTAGATGAGACCCCGTCTCTATAAAACAGAAAATTTAGCTGGACGTGGTAGTTTGAGTCTTTAGTCCTAGCTACTAGATGCTTAGACAGGAGCCCAAGGATTTCTTGAGCCCAAGAGCTAAAGGTTGCAGTGAGCTAAGTGACACCATAGCACTCTAGTCCAGCAATAGAACAAGACCCTGTCTTTAAATAACATATACACAAAACTATAGAGTTATGCAGATTACAAGTTCAGTTTACTAGGGATATTTGGAATAATTATACCAAAGATAATACAGATATAAAAGCAGTACAGTTTCTATATTCCTGGATAGTCTGTTTTTTTCTATTTAAATATTTGAAACGAAAGGTTCAATAATTCTTACTTACCCTAGTTATGAAACCTTTATTTGCTATTAAAATGTTTATCTTATGTTTTATGCTTTAGGAATGTTACGTTCATAATTTACTAAGAATTAGTGTATATTTTCCAACCTTGAGGCATGAAATTTTGGAGCTTATTATTGAAAGGCTACTCAAGTTGGATGTAAGTATTAAATGATCTGTTTTTTTTCTTTATTTTTATTTATATCAATATTTATTATCACAGTTTGTGGAAACAATGGTAGCAATGGTGGGGGAAAGAAAGCCACAGTTCCACCATTCTTTCCTTTATTTCTTTTAATTTTTTTATTTCTATCTTTGTGGTTTGAGTCATGGACAGTTCTTTCCCTCAAGGCATTAAATGCAGTCACACATGTAAAGGTACTCTTGTGGAAGATGCTGTGAATGAAACATGCATTGCTCTGAGCTAGAGAACCTAAGGGAGTCGTAGGTTAGGAGTGCATTCCTAAGGAAGTGATACCAAGATGAGATTATGTGTACTTTTTTTTGCATTTGATGTTTTTCACACATGCAAATTATAAATGGGAACAGTTAAAAATTTTGCTTTTTAATGAGCCCTACAATAAGGTGTAGGGGGAATGAAAGGAAGTAGGGGATTCTAGTGACACTATGGAGGAAAAATGAACTAATTGTTCCTAAACTGATTTGTGGGAAGGTAGAGGGTAAGAAAGGAATCCTTCAAAGGCAGCTCCCTGTGGAACAGAATCTTGATGTTGCTATTAACAGCAATAAGAAACTTCAAGACAAGGAGGGTGAAAGATAAGAATTCAATTTTGGACAGGTTGAGTTGCAAGTGGATGGATAGCTAGCTGGGGAGTACTCACCAAGCAGCAGTAGCTGTGTTGTGAGACTGAGAACAGACCTATGGAATGATGCATGATTTGTAAGAGTCAGGAGGTAGTGGAGCTGGGCGCAGGGGCTCATGCCTATAATCCCAACATTTTGAGAGTCTGAGGCAGGAGACTAACCTGGGCTACATAGCAGGACCCCATCTCTACAAAAGAAAAATTAGGCAGGCATGTGGCATGCATCTGTAGTCCCAGCTACTCAGGAGGCTGAAACAGGCGGATTGCTTGAACCCAGGAATTTAAAGTTGCTATGAGCTATGATAACACCACTGTACTCTAGCCAGGGCAGCACAGTGAGACTACCTCAAAAAAAGAAAAAGGAAAAAAAGAAAATCTAATCCAAACCAAGGGATGTTTTGGTCAGCAGCATCAGATAGTGCTGGCATTTGTAAGGAGGATGAGAAAAGCAGAAGTCTTTGGATTTAGTGATTAGATGGTGGTCTCTTTGTTGTCTTCTAGAGGGCCGTGAATGGTAAGGATGTGAGGCTATTAGAGACCTTGGTGAGGGTTTGTAGTGAGAGAAGCTGGAGTAGGGCTGAGGGGTGTGATAAGACTTTCTTACATACTTAAGGGACGTTTTAGAATATGTTTACAAAGAAGGTCATATATAGATAACAAAAAAGGTGTGGTTTGGTAGTATGTTGAACAAGAAACTTGAAGTATGGTACACCAAAATATTTAATAATACACATTTAGCTTGCAGTTCGTTTTTCTACTCAGTTGATTGATGATAGCTTCTTATATAGCATGTGTGTGCATGTCTTATGTATAAAGGTGCAATAATTGTTGAATTTCTTGAGACTGATTTAGCACATCATGTCATAGTTCATGTAGATATTAAGTAAGTTTATAATAAAAGGGGCTTGGTTTATAATATTTAAATTCCTTCATGATCCAGATCAGTGTATAGTTTTATACGATAGTTGTGTATTATGTTAAATTGCTATAAAAAGTGCTGATCTGGGCAACTGTAAAGTATATATATCAGACGAATTTCTATCCCCGAAATAGGATAGTTATATTTTTAGTGCTTTTATTGTTTTGTTTTGTTTTGTTCCTCCCTTTTGTTTTAATATAGGTGAGTGCATCCAGGCAGGATATTGAAGATGCTGAGGAAACAGCCACTCAGACTTGTGTTGGGACAGATTCCACAGAAGGATTGTTTAATATGGTCAGCATTTCTATTAATGATGTATGAAGTTCATGTCAGAGGGTGGGAAGAGATGGCTCGTGGCCTCTCGTCTTTTTCAAGGCTTTTGGTTTAAACAGTGAAAATAGTTCAACAGCCATGAAGATGATTCCTTAAATTAGTAGTTTACTGCCCAGGTAAAACTGGTTTATTTCCAAAGCTTTGAATTTGAGTTTGGAGAAGTATGTTTCACTTTCATTCTCATAATTTTTTGTGTTTAATTTTTGTAAAACACATGTTTGTGAGGGAGTGATAAATAGAAAAGCAGGGTAGTTTAGTTTCTACTTTGTACTAGTTGTACCTTAAAGCAGTGCTTCTCTACCTAGGGTAATGTCTGAAGTGGGGTCCAATGGAAGGAGAGCCTAAGTTGGGGATTCAGGTGTTCTTGGGACAGAGAGTATCAGGTAACAGAAAGGCAGGGAGGTCACTGAGCTACCGCCTAATCCCACCAAGAGCTCTTTCAGCATAGGTTATGCTACAGAGTTTAGTCCCAACTTGATGGCCCCTTCTGATTCCTTTGTCTTTCATTAGTTCCAAGGGGAAAGGATCACAAGGAATGCAAGGGCAATCTTAGCTCCTTTTTTGTGTTTTTTATTTCAATAGATGTAGAGAGTACAGTGGTTTTCTGTCATATGTATATGAATGAATTGTATAATAGCGAGGTTAGGGCTTTTAGTGTGCCATCACCGGAATAACGTACATTGGATTTTTTAATGTTGTTTATCCTCAAAGGATGAAGATGAAGAAACTGAACATGAAACAAAGGCTGATCCTAAACAGCCTGATGAGATGGTACATCCTACAGGTGAACGCCTGGACCTCCTACTGTCATTGCTTTTATCCTACATTAAGGATGTGTGCTACACAGATGGTAATAGTCTATAATAATTATACGTAGTAACTACCATGTGTACAACATCGGCAATGTACCTGGATCTATGCTGGGCCTTTTCTGTCCTTTATCTCTAATACTAATAAAAATCTTGTAAAAATTACTCTTTTGAATATGAGTTAAAGGTCAAGAGAGGTCAAGTTACTTGCCAATGTCATATGGTTTGGAAATGGGACTGGGATTTAGGGTTCACTCACATTCGTCTTCAAAACCCCTATCATCTTTTCACTGGTTATTGTGTTAAAGATAATGTATGGAGTTTGGTCGGTTTTATGCAGATTATGCTCAGGTTGCTCGAGACATTTAGGAACGGTATAGTAGGCCCTCTGAAGCATGGTGGTTGGTGTCTTTTCAGAGTATCTTCATTTCATCAGGTGTTGGTGCTGTACTGAATAATCCAAGCAGTAGAATTACTACATCAGAGGACTTGTGCTATATGAATTGTAAAATCGCCCTTTAGAAGGGCTCACAGCAGTATGTGTGAACTGAGGGCCTGTTTCCTTGCCAGTACTGGATTTTTATACTTAAAGAAGAAAATCTGTGCAAAATAAAAATAGCATTTTGTTTTAATCATAGCTTAATGGTTATTGTGTTCTTTTTAAAATTTTGGCAAAAGAAACCAATGACTTGAAAATGGGTATTTATAAAACTGAAATGCCATCTATTCTCCTTAGGTAAGATTGACAACAACAAAACTAAAGATTTATATCGAGATCTAATAAACATCTTTGACAAACTCCTGTTGCCCACCCATGCCTCCTGCCACGTACAGTTTTTCATGTTTTACCTCTGTAGCTTCAGATTGGTGAGTAAAATGTCATTAATGTTATCTTAGTTTATTATCATGCTACCTACAGTTTTTCCCGTAAAAAACTAGGACAGAGGGAGACCATTAGGTTATTAACATTTCCCTTCCTTGAGTTCTTTTTACTGATGCCCTCAGTGAAATCACATCCCTTTTCATCACAGGGAGAGAACAAAGGGAATTGCTTGCTGCCTGTCAGTTCAGCTGATTGCTCTGAAGATGTCATCCTGCCTTTGGTCACTAGGTGGTGCCCTTCCCCTCAATCCCAGCCTTTCTCTATTAATATCACACATGGAATCTTTTAATTGTTTATTTTTTTTATTCCCTCTCAGGGTTGAGTTCTAACCCAAACCAACTTTTCGATGCAGATTTTTTTTTTTTTTTTTTTTTTTGTAGAGACAGAGTCTAACTTTGTTGCCCTTGGTAGAGGGCCATGGCATCACACAGCTCACAGCATCTCCAACTCATAGGCTTAGGTGATTCTCTTGCCTCAGCCTCTCCAGTAGCTGGGACTACAGGCACCCGCCACAATGCCTGGTTATTTTTTTTGTTGTTGCAGTTTGGCCAGGGCCGGGTTTGAACCTGCTACCCTCGGTATATGGGACTGGCGCCCTACTCAGTGAGCCACAGACACTGCCCACGATGCGGAATTTTAAAACTTTAGGCTTTGTCTTTTGGGGCAGAAAAAATAAGGCTCTTCCTTCTTTACAGCTATTTTGTAACTTCTGATGACAGGAGAGTATCTATCATGTATAAAAAGGTTAAATTCAGTTTGTCCAAACTTGGGTGTTCCTAGTTTTGTAAAAGAGCTATTTGAGAGAAGTTGGAGTTATACCTTTTGCCTAAGAGGCTTAGTCTTTTTGTTCCGTGACTAGCATAAATAGTCAGATACCAGCTGTGCTTTAATCTGTGTTTGTATTCATGGTTAAGTTCATTGTGTACAAAGACTGGCATCCCCATGTCAAACCCCATGGAGTGGATTATATTGGTTTCTAGTATAAGCAAACTTCAGAATCACTTGAAGAGCTTTATTAGGTCATTAAATCTGAAATGTCCAATTTAGAGTAAATAGTTTATTATATCTCAAACAAAGAAGTGGTATAATTAAAGTATGCACCTAAACTGTCAACATAGTTTTACCATCTTTTTTTTTCTTTTTTTTTTTTTTTTTTTTGAGACAGAGTCTCACTTTATCGCCCTGGGTAGAGTGCCATGGGGTCACACTGCTCACAGCAACCTCCAGCTCTTGGGCTTAAGCGATTCTCTTGCCTCAGCCTCCCAAGTAGCTGGGACTACAGGCGCCTGCCACAGCGCCCGGCTATTTTTTTTGTTTTGCAGTTCGGCCGAGGCCGGGCTTGAACCCGCCACCTTCGGTATATGGGGCCGGCGCCCTACTCGCTGAGCCACAGGAGCCGCCCTGTTTT
>CAUYON010166322.1:0-16674 GCA_963573935.1 Arctocebus calabarensis
ACACTTGCACTAGACTGTTTATTGCAGCTCAATTTACGATCGCCAAAATGTGGAAACAACCTAAATGCCCACCAATCCAGGAATGGATTAACAAGCTATGGTATATGTACACTATGGAATACTATTCAGCCATTAAAAAAAACGGAGACTTTACAGCCTTTGTATTAACCTGGATGGAAGTGGAACACATTATTCTTAGTAAAGCAGCTCAAGAATGGAGAAGCATGAATCCCATGTACTCAAGATTGATATGAGGACAATTAATGACAATTATTCACAGGGTGGGGGTGAGGGAAGGGGAGAGCAGAGATAGAAAGAATGAGGGAGGGGTGGGGAAAGGAAGAGCAGAGAGAGGGAAGGAGTGAGGGGGGTGGGGTCTTGGTGTGTGCCACACCTTTTGGGGGTAAAACAGGATTGTAAGAGGGACTTTACCCAACAAATGCAACCAGTATAACATGGCTTCTTGTACCCTCAATGAATCCCCAACAATTAAAAAAAAAAAAAAATTAAACAAGAAGATGGCTGACCTGAGACATCAGCTGCCAGGTTGTCTCAGAAAGAAGGACAAGTTTTAGATGAAAAAGAAAACAAACTAGTATAGATCGGGTGTGATTCTAAGAAGAGGAAAGGTCTAGAATATGCCAGAGGTTCCAGGGATCGCCCCAGAGGCTGCATCGCAGCTGCAGGGTCAGTGGGTCCCCGCTTCTCCCCACTTGCTGCTGGAGGCGCCTTCTACCCTCGGGGCAAAGTTGCTGCTCGGGTGACCTGGGAAGTGTTCTGGGACTCCCCAGCACACAGACCCGGGCTGAGATGACCCGCACCTTGCCCTGTTCCACCCTCCCTGGGCCTCTGTCCTCTTCACGGGGCTACGGTCCCTTCCCAGGGTCTCTCGTTCCCAAAGCATCCTTTCCCAGCTCCAGCTGAGATGCAGGAGCCACAGAGAGTATTGGGTTGGGGGGGGTCTCTGAGACCCCCGAGCTGGGACAGTCCAGGCAGGCTGACTTCTGGGGAGAGCGGCAGAGAGGACCAGAGTGCCGGCTTTTCCTGGTCCGGACTCCGCTCTTCCCGGCCCCACCCCCAGCTGTCAAGAGATACGACTGAGCCTGGGCTGCGAGCCAGCGGCTGCTCCCCCAGGGTCGGTGGGGTCGCCACACTGAGGCTCCATAGAGAGTGTGCCTCAGAGCTTCCTCCTGAAAGCCTGCGGTGGACGATGGTCGCTCGGCCCTGAGCCCCTGCCCCGTGGCCTAGCCACTAGAGCAGGGCACACCCCAAAGCAGAGGGACGTCACATCTGCTCCAGCACCCCAGGGGCGACTTGGGAGCAGCACCCTTCTCCCTGGCACAGTCAGCGACTGACCTTCAGGATCGAACAGGCCTGCAGGCCAGGTAGCTCCGGGGCCCAGTGGGGAGATGTGTGGACTAATCTCAGGAGACAGAACTGAAGAGAGAGCACTGTGTGTCCCGGCGGCTCCACGCCCCGAGGACCACCCCTTCTCCCCCAGGGACGTTGCACTTCCAGCCCAGGCCGGAATCCTGGGCAGGGAAGCCTTGGACCCACAGAGCTTCTGTGGGGGAGCTGAGCTAGTTTGAGCTCCTGCCTGGTGGCAGATGCTATAAAAGAAGGCAAAGCAGGGAAGCTGGAGAAGAGTGTGGATCCCCAGCCACGCACATTCATGGAGCACCCTCCCAATCCAAAAAGCCCAGATGAGGGGGAATCAGCAGGAAAACTCTGAAAGTCTGAAAAAGTAGAGCAAAATAACACCCCAGGTGTTCCCCTAGCTCTGTAGCCGCAATGCCCACTAGAATGAAGACACTGAATAAAGGGCACAGAATCCAAATGTGGATTGCAAGGAAGCTCAAAAAGGCCAGGAGCAAACAGAAACCAACCGCAGGACTCCAGAAGAATAAATTAGGAAATGAATATAAACTTCACTGAAGAGGTTGACTTATTAACAAAAAACGAATAGAACTTCTGTAAATAAATAATTTAAGGAAATACAAATGCCTTATACACTGTGGTGGGACTGAAGATTATTAGTACAGCCTCTATGGAACACTTTAGAGATTCCTCAAAGAACTAAAAGTAGACCTACCATTCAATCCACCAACCCTACTACTACTAGGTATTTACCCAAAGGAAAAGAATGTTATCAAACAGAAAACCAAATGCTCATCGATTCACAAATGAATTAGCAATATGTGGTATATGATACCATAGAATGTTACTTAGCCATAAAAAGGATGAATTAATGCCTTTTGCAGCAATTTTGATAGAACTGAAGACCGTTATCCTAAATGGTATGTCTGAAGGAGGGAAAAACAAATACTCCAGGTGCTCACTATTAAATTGGAACTCAGTGGTGAGCACACATTGGCACAGAGGGAAGTAAAACTCAGCAGAAATCAACATGGGGGGGATGGTACAATGAACACTGTTTGGGTGGCGACAGGCACACCTATACTCCCAATTCAAGCATGACAAAGTGATCCATGTAACCAAAGCATTTGTACCCTCATAATGTTTTGAAATTAAAAAGAGAAATAAAACAAGTATGTATCCCATGTCCTTCTTTACCTTCTATTACCATCTCTCCCTCCCTATTAATTCTCCTTTGCTGGAATCCTTCGCCTTCACAGACTCCTTGTGGACTTGGAAACTATAGGTGTGGGCCCTGAGCCATCTGTCTGGGCCTCCCTCGCCCTGTGCAGCCTGTCACGGAAGGGACGAGCTGTTGCTCTGGGTCCTTGGAGGTGGGGAACAGCTTACCCAGACCAGGGGACAGGCAGTACAGCAGGGCACTGCGGCACATCCTGATTTTACAAAGCTATGAATTGTAGCAACTTTATGACTTTCACAATCTCACTCTAATTATTTTAATAAAAATTTAAAAAAATGATCATAACTCTATAGCAGCTAATTGCCAATCATGAATTTAATTCTGTCTCTCTTTCTCTTTCTCTCTCTCTCTCTCTCAGTCACACACACACCAGAATAAGGCAAAGAAATTGCTCTTCTGATTCTTGTTAATGAATCTGAATATTCACCTGCAGTTCAGGGGAATCAAAAAGAGTGGGTGATGTTCCTGAGGGTGGGGGTTTGGAGTCTTTGCTGTTGGACTGGGCAATGTCCTCTTCATCTTCTGGTGTCCATAGAGTCAGAGTCAAGGGAACATCTTGAACAACCACCCATGGTAGAGGCATGGATTTTCCATTTTAATATCTTTTGGCTTCAAGTTAAATTTTCCAGGGGATTGAAACTCACTGCCTCTCATTGTATCTTAATGGCTCCAGATATTAGAATCCTCTTTCTCCTACTGATGGGAGATCTGTCTCCTATAAGTTCCACCCTTCAGTCCTATAATTATTCTTGTTGCTTATTGTTTAACTCCTATGCAGACAGCTGTCTTAGAGCACACACATCTTAACTCCCAATTTACTGCTTCAGCTCCACTCCCAGACAGCCTGATTCTTTCAAGTCTCTTTATCATCCTGGTGCCTCTTTACTGGCTGTTCCTTCATTGCACTTGTAGGTAGTCCCTTGAACTTAATGTCCAGAAAGCAAGAATTAAAAGGCTCCCCTATAAATGTATATTTTAAGTCAGGGAAGGGTTAACTACTGAGAGGACACTAAGAGGGATTCATCTCTTCTGCAAACTCATGAGGGGCCAGTGTCCTGGGATGTGAGTGAACTTGACTAGAGAAGCAATAACTGCCAGACCCAACTGGAGAAGAGAAGCACAAATGTGTTTTATTGTGTTCATTTGAACATGACCACGAACCAGGCAGACTTGAATTCAGACTTCCAGCTCTCGACACTTACTAACTTACTAAATGACAATGTTTTTAGTATCTCTAGGCCTTCACTCCTCACTTGTAAAATAACATGAATCCCATGACTGCAAAAACATTTTTTTTATTTTGGGGATTTTGGGGGGTTTTTTGGATGGTGAATTTGAAGATGAGGTTGAAAAGAAAATATATGACATTAAGATTTCCCCTCTACTCCATAGGAAAGAGCAAAAAGGCAATTGGGCTTGCTTTCATTTATTAAGTAATTTAATTATTTACGGAGTATATTTCATGTGGCAGACACTCTTCCAGGACTTCTAGGACATGGAAAAAGCATAAAACATATTGCTAAAATTCTAGTTAATTTGATGTTTAAAATTCAAGAAAGAAAATCTTGATAGATGTTGCAAATGAAAACAGTTGTCATTTATTTATGAAGGAAACAATATGAAAAAGCCATCCAGGTGCCCCTCTACTTGTAATTTTCTGTTAAGGACACAGATGTATATATGAAAGAAAGATAATATTCAAACCATAAAAAAAAAGGAAGGAGTGGATATTCAACCTGTCAACTTTCCTGAAATGAGCAAGAGTCCGGAAAAAGATTTACAATGCAGAAGTTGAGGAGGAAACTATTTTCCCTAGCCCTGACTCCACTGAGCCAAATCCGATGGAAATACAAAGAAGTTTAAGCATACTCTAGGTGTCAGGAACTCTATAACAGAGCCTTTCTCTAGTTAGGCAAGGAGGTTGCTCTGTAGCCACTGAGGAGGGCCCCCTGTGAGATTCCTTGAGGACAGGCTTCTGGGTCCTGAGAACAGCCTCGTCCGTCAACAGTTGTAAGTTGTTTGTGCATCAGAATCTTTTTAGTCTTCAAATGTTCCTTTTCCTTATAATCTTTAATACAATCTGGGTTTAAGATGGATTTGTCTCCCAAATCTAACTTGTTAAAGATAACAACCTCAGCAGTGATTCTCAACCAAGCCTGGTTTGGCTCCTTCAGGAGACATTTGTCAACGTTTGAAGATATTTTTTGTTGTCATAATTGGGGGTGCTACTGGGCAGTAATGGGTAGTGGCCAGCAATGGTGCTAAACATTCTTCAATGCACAGGATGGGCCTCTGAAATAAAGAACTGTCTAGCCAAAATGTCACCAGTTCCAAGGTTGGAAGAGGCTTTCATTTAAGGTAATGCCTGCTCCCAAATGTGTGCAGACCGAGACCCACATGTATAGGCAAGACTGGCTGCCTAGACTAACCTAAAGTGAAAGGGAGAGGCAGTGACCAGGAGCATCATATTAGAGGCACACGTGTGCTCACAGTGAACACAAGGAGTCCCCTGGGGCAGAGAGGGAAAAGGGAAAAGCGAGTTGAAGTCCTTCCATCTTCTAGTGCTTCTGGACAACTTTAGGTTCCAGCCTCTCCAGACGGTAGAACTGTTCTCAAATTCTATGAATCCCATCCTATTCTGAGGCAGGCACAATTGGTGTGGGTACTGCATTCCCGGGGCTTGATCTGGTGATAGTCTTGAGAGAAGATGCAGTGCCACATTGCCCAAAGTCTTGCTGCCCTCACTCCCTGTCCCTGTGAAATGAGGTTTTGCTCACTTTGGTGTATGGGTCCAGCATCTCTATCAGGGAAATTTTCCAGTCTTCCCCTTCTCAGCTTTATCTTTCATTTATCAGGGTTTTTTATCCTTTTCTCCTGACATATCTGATTGTAGACTGATTTTGCTGAGTCTTTGAATGTAACTCAGTATATATGTCTTTGCATCTCCTGTTATCGCTGCACAGTAACTGTTGGCCTGTGTAGACTCACAATGGCAATAGCTTTCTTTAACTCTCTGAGACTGATTCTAAAGTGTCACTGCCCAATTGGCAAGATGCGTCCTTTCTGCATACTGCATTATACTTACTGATCTATTCACCTCATTGTACAGTGAATAGTGCTGTGCCCATTACAAATTAAAATACAATATATATTATTACAGTGTTCCTAATGTTTGTGATATGTTTTTGCAGAAGCACCAGAACACAATAAATCATATGCTTGTAATGATTTTTCAGCACCTTTTGAGATAAAAGCCACCTTTGATTTGAGTTTTTAATTATGACCTCCAAAACATTTTCCTGAGAAACAGGGAGAATGAAAATGCTGAGTTGATATATCCTCCTCAGAGTTTGAGGACATTGTCCTGCCAACCATTTAAGTGTTAATTATTCAGGAATCCCTTCATCCTCTAGTCTGGTCTGTTGATTTGGTAAGCTCAGGACTCTGTCATGCGATTTGAAATAGAAGAAACAAAGAGAATATGGAAGAGTGGTTTATTAGGAATGTATTATATTCCACGATAATGTCAATATAAATGCAAAATGAAAACCCAGCTGGACTTGAATGCCTTGGCAAGATTCTGTTATTCTTCAGAATTTCATTAATCCAGTCACAAAGAGTAGAGGGCTGGTCTGTCTCCCCACCCCACCTCCATCCCCCACCTTCAGACATTGTTCATTTTGAATAGTGGTAATGGCTCTGGAGTATTCATGAATTCCGGTAGCTTCAGTCTCCTAATCATGTTGTTGGCTTAAAATTCACATTTAATTAACCTCTTCACCCCAGGCAAAAATCAATAATAAAACTCCAAATGCTTACCATACCAATAGCAATTTTCATTTGGAGGGAAACTGTTGAAAATCAGACATTAGGACGCCTGAAGTAAAGCAGAGAGCTAGTGGTTTGGAGCAAGAAAAGGAGCCAAGACATAAATTGTGGAGATTAAAAACTCCAGATTGGAAAGAAAAGATCTGCTATCAGATTTCAGGGCCATATGTGTTTAGGGTAGGTTCAGAAAATAATGTTTTCTCCAGAAAAATTAGAGGTAATTTAACACACTGATCCAATACTCAAATTCTGAGGACAGAGAAATGATAAAAGAACAGATATTATTGAGGAAAAGGGCCAAAGGCTTTGTGGCTTGACAAACCTGCTTGAATTCTGTCATCACCACTTTAGCTGTATGAACCTCATAATGTATTTTAAATACTTTCCCTACTAATAAATGGAGATACTGGTATCTACTTCATAGACTTATTCTAAGATTAAATGCATGGAGGGAAGATATGACAGGTATCTGTGACACACACACAACACAGCAGAGAGAGCCTGAGCCTTGAATCACTATTGATTGGCCAGAGTGGCATTGGCATCCAGACCAAATCAATTAGTATTCTCTGGAATTTGTAGCTGCAGAAGACACTTTCAACCCTTCTCAACCAATGATATTATTAAATTTTAGACAAAGAGCTATCTTTCCTGACATGACGAGTAAGTGGTACGTGGAAACCACAGCTCACTCAGAAGCAGAGTTGAGAGATGCAGGGATTGATTCATGGTGGTACCTGAGTCAGGGGTTGTGGGGTTTCCAGAAAACTACTTATATCCATGTCCCACTCAGATTTGGTTAAACTATACTTCCTTTCATTTCATTTTTGAAGGGTTTATTGAGGCACAAGGTACACAGTAGAGAATACACCTATTGTAAATGTGCAATTAGTTTGATGATTTTTCATCAATAGATAGTTACACCACCATCGACACAATCCAGTTTAGACTATTCTGTCACTGGCTGGCTAACAGTTAATTTTCATTCCCACCTCCAGACTGAGCAACCACTAATTTGCCTTCTGTCTCTATGGATTTGTTTTTTCTGGAAATTTTATATAAATAGAATTATTCAGTATAGGTCTTTGAGTCTGGCCTCTTTCACTCAGCATAATGTTTTTGAGATTTTCCCAGTAAAGGCATATATTAGTATTTCATATTTTTTAATTGCTGAATATTTCATTATATAAGTATACCACATTCTGTTTATTCTTTAACCATACCATAAACATTTGGATTGTTTTCCATTTGGGGCTATTGTGAATGATGCTGCTGTAGATGTTTATGTTTAAATTTTTAAGAAGCAAACTGTGTTTCAAGGTGGTTCTATATCTCCAGCAACACGGTTTTGGCTCATCCTAGAGAGCTCTCGGTGTTGTCAAATGTTTTGATCATAGATGCCCTACTGGATGCATGGATGGTAATATTTCATTGTGGCTTTAACTGGCATTCTCCTAGTGGCTAATACAGCTGAGCTTCTTTTCTTGTCCTTATTGTCCATGCATATATATATTTGATGAATTGTATATTCAAGTATTTTGCCCATATTTTGATTGTGTTATTTGTCTTTTTATTGAATTGTAGTAACAATGTATTATATATTCTGGACACAACTTCTTTATTACATATAAATTTTTCAGATTCTGTGGTTTGTTTTTTCCTTATCTTAATGGTGTGTTTTGAGAAGCAGGACATTTTATATTGAAAAAGTCTAATTAGTCGATTGTTTTCTTTTATGAAGTGTGCTTTTGCTGCCATGACCAAGAAATCCTTGCCTGCTAAACATTTACCAAGACTTTCTTGTATTCTTCTAAAAATCTTACAGCTTAGTTTTTACTTTTAGGTAAATAATCCACATTAACTGATTTATTTTTATGGAATAAATTTAGGGTCCAAGCTGATCTTTTACATGTGTATATAATCACGTATGAATATGTGTACATATAGGTATAATTTCTATGAAAAAATCCTTGTTGGGATTTTGATAGAGATTGAATTAAATATAGGGATCAATTTGGGGAGATTTGCCATCATAATAATATTGAGTTATGTAATTCATAATTTCCATTCCCATTTTGTGTATGTCTGAGCTGAGTTTATGTCAAGTCCAACTATCAATAAAAGTTTTCTGACTTAGGCATCACTGTTTCCCTTTATCTTCCCAACTTCTCCAGATCAGTGATTTTTAGACAAAATTATTTTATGATCAAATAAGTTATCAAAATGTAACTAAAATAGCACCCAAAGTAAAGAAAAGTTGGAAAGAGGAGGGAGTGAAACAGAATCCTATCTACTCTCCAAAGAAAGAGATCAATAACAGACCACATGCAAGATGGTAAATTTTTGCTTTCAGGACCACTATCTAGTGATTCTACATTAGCTTATGATTGTGTGTCAAGATTTTTTTTCTCCAGGAACATGTATCAATACTTGTCTTGAGACCCCCCAGAGAAATTGGGATTTCAATATGAAGCAGGTAGCAACCACAGGAATGAATGGAAACTGCTCATGGGTGTTCACACTGCATTTCATATTTCATAAGATACTTCTTTTATCTGGCAGTTGACATAATGTCTCATTATCTGATTATTGACCAGAGGCAACCTCGTGCATGAAACTTGATTATACTCGCAGATACCTTTCTGGCTTGTGTCTGACCTATGTCCAGTTTGTGCCTGCCTGACCATCACTCTGGTGCTAGGAGCCTGCTCTGGTGTTCTCCATGGTATTCAGCAGAAGATACAAGTTCAATACACCATAGCAATTGGAAATAAGTGGAAAGATTTCATACTTATCAATCCAGAGCAGTGAAGACATCATGATTCAGGAAGGCAGTCCTCCATTCTTGTATCACTTCATCATAAAATATTTTGGGGTAGAATTTGTTGATCACAAGAACTTGGGAAGAGAAAGAAAAATGCCGATATATATGCATATGTCACATGGGGATGAAGAGTCAGGCAGAGGAGAGAAATAGAGAAGGACAGCAACTATATGTAAGAGAAAAGACTTTGAATCACTTTAAACTTGTGGCAAATATATGAATAATCTACTTAGGAAGAGGCATGGGAAACTTTGGAGCTAGGAGAGCTAAGTACAAAAGATGCCACTGAGTTCTTACCCCAGCTTCTCACTTGAGCCATGTGGGTATGGCATTCTACTGTTAATGCCCAGGCAGCAACATTTGCTATGCTATCACTATTACAATGCCCTCAATTAAAGGTGACAAAGCATATGTATAAATATGGCCTCTGAACAAGATGGTATGCGGGTTATTATGAAAGTTTTGAGATGCACAAAAATCAAGACATGTAAAGTCTATGTGGAAGGAAACAAAAGATGCTCTTCCAGAAGTAAGAATAAGGCAGTAAGTTGAACAGGTGAATCAGAAAGGACACAGTCAACTGTGTTTCTTGGAAGTGAAATAATGGACCAAAACATGGTCTCTGTCTCATAACTTTCATAGTGGCCTACATATACAATTGCATAGTGATAATCAAAGCTCTTTTAATCTGAACACACTTTGCTGTGGTTTGAATGCTTCCTTCAAAGTTTATGCATTGGAAACTTAATCCTCAATGCAACAGTGTGGAGACATTGGACCTTTAGGAAGTGATTAGGTAAGGAGGGCTCTGCCCTTAGGAATCAGTTGATGTCATTATCATGGGAGAATCCACAATTGTGAGAGTGGGTGTGTCATAAAATTGAATTTCGGCCTGTCTTACACTCCCACACTCATACCCTTCTACCTTCTGTGACAGGATGTTGCATAATGAAAGCCTTTACCAGAGGTTGGTCCTTTGATTTTGGACTTCCCAGGCTCCATAACTGTTCTCTATAAATTTCCTCGTCTCAGGTATTCTGTAATAGCAGCATAAAGTGGATGTATGAATAATATTCCATATATTCCTATAATGCCATTTTGTGAAGACTGCATCTTTTAAAAAAAAATCTCTTTAATAAAACCATTATGCATTGAATTTTGAAAAATTAGCAGAAGTCTGAAGGTATTTTCATATAAACTGCTATTAAACTAGAGTTCCCATGCCTTACTTCCACTTCCATCTACAGTGAGCCTGAGTGCTGGAATATAAATTAACTCATCTAGATCCAGGTCCCTTTTTCCACTCTGATATCCTTAATCCTGATTCCTTGTTAACTTCTTAACTATTTCTCTTAAATTTACACAGTTTACACATTACATGACCATGACTATTTTTGTCTTCACTTCTCTTAAAAAATTATCAACAATCAGAATAACTTTAGATGTGATTGAATAACTGGGACCCAATTTATTCTCCTAACTTAAACTGTCATGTAATTGGGAAAAAAATGGATACAAAACAATGGATATCATTTTTTGGACAATAGGCAATTTGTAATTATGATTCCTCAAAGAAGAGAAACATGAGGTAGGCTTAATAATCACTCCAGCTTATTACCTAGACTAAGTTTTCAGAAGATAGCATAGGAAGGGTATACCTAGTATTAGATAGCTCTATGAGCTAAGGATATTGAGATCAAAGTCTAAAAGACAAAAAGATCTGGAATTATTGAAACAGATTAGTGGAGAGAAAGAAGTATACAGAAAGAACTTGAGAGATCTACAGAGGTGGTGGCTCCCCTTCAGTCTCTGGCATATATAGGGACTGTGTAAAACCATGGGAATAACCAAAGAAAACAGTAACAGAAATAATTCTTAAGCTCACATAAGACTGGGGATATCTTACGATCCTACCAGACAGAGTAGATGGCCTCTTAATATACACACTCAGATAAGATTCTGAGAGGTCATCAAGTTAGGCATGGAGCTAAACTATCCCAAGACTAAAGACTAAATTAGATTAATTCTAACAAACCTTAAAATCAAGATATGAACTAATCAAACTGATGTCAACTCTTTAACATCATGCCAGGAAAAAGTACACCACCATTTAAAGGAATCTATAATCCACAGTGGCTGACAACAAAAGAAAATTACTAGATGTTCCAACAAGCAGGAAAATATTACGTAATGGAAAAATACATCGAGATAAATATTTAGCAAGTACAGATATTAAAACAGCTATCATAAATGCATTCAATGTGTTCAAGAATGAAACATGTAAATATTATTAAGAGTGAAATAAGTGATACAAAGAGGACCCAAATTAAACTTTTAAAGATGGGGAAATACATTTGAACTTTTAAAAATATACTAGTTTGGGTTGCTAGGAGATTACACATTTGATGTCTAACAATGATTAAATAGTTCAAAAGAAAAGATAAGGAAGCCTAAAAATATAACATTACAAATTGCATAAAATGCAGCACAAAAGAAAAACAAGTGATAAATTATGAAAAGGCATCAATGATTCGTGGGATGATGTCAAAAAGTCTAATTATGTGTGATGTGATTTCCAGGAAGGGAAGGATGGGGGGAATAAGAGAAAAAAATATTAAAGATATAAGTATTGAAAATGTTCTAAATTTGTTTCTTTAAAAGATAGACTTATATATCCATGAAGCTGTACAAATTCCATAAGGAATAAACATAAAGAAAACAATACCAAGACATGTCACAATCAATTGTGAAAAGCCTCTGATGAAGAGATCAATCTTAAAAACATTCAAGGAAAAAAGACAGGTGCAAAGCTAAAGAAGGTAAGAATGTTGGCGAGCTACTCACGAGACGCTATGAAAGCAAGAGACAATGGAGAAATACTTTAAAAGTGTTTAAAGAAAAGAAATCCCAAAACCGTGTTGATTAGAGTTCTATACCCACTGAAAACTTCAAAAAGTAAAGGAAAAAAAATACTTTCAGAAAAATAGAAGCTGAGAACAGCCACTGCTATGAAACTTGCTTTCTATAAATTGTCATATAAAGTTTTTCAGCAGAATCACATACTCTAAGTAATGGAAAATACTGAAGCTAGCTGAGACATAGGAAGTATATTCTCCTGACTGCTTAATCTCTTTAAAACTAATTGACTGTTTAAAGCAAACATAATAAAAAGTAAAATGGGTTCATTATATATAGGAGAAAAGTATATGAAAACAATTGCACAAAGTATAAAAAAGAAGAGAATATCACATTCAAAAGAGCTTACACAATTTGTGAAGCATTACAGTCTGAAGGTAAGCTGTGTTGGGAGGAAAGCTTTTTTTCTGCCAACTTAGGTCTATTGATCAGGGGCCTGAAAATTAACTGACATATTTAACAGGGGAAAATACAAGGTTTATTTACATTTGCAAGCAGGAATATGTGAACATCAAGGCTCACTGAACATCTAGAGGTAAGAGTTTATTCCATGCACTAACTCAGAAAAAAGGGAGTGAGGAGAAAGGACTTTTATGGAAAAATTATGTGCTTATAGGAAAGGCAAATGGAAGATATAATAGTTGAGAAGCTTTGTGCAATTTCTCACAGATATAGGAATACAAAACCATGGTGCTAGTAGCTGGCTATGAAGCTCTCCTGGAAAGGGAAATGATGGACGTGTCACTCTTCAGCTTAGTCTCCATCTGGACTGTCTTTACTCAGATAAAGGAAGCTCTGAAAAGGCTTCTTTTGCATCTGCTTGCATCCCTTATATAGTCCTTTAAGCTGTGATAAGCCAAAAATGTAAATTGTGAATTATGAAGCAACAATTTTAGGAAACTAATATAGTTGATACACCAATAGTGGAAATAAAATGAAAGCAAACATAATACTCAATTATTCCAATAGAAGGCAAGACAAGAGGAGAAAAGAAACAAAGAACATCTGGGAAAACTGAAAACAATTTGTTAGCTGTGAAAAAGCATGAGTCATAAAAGATTACAAATTTGACTTTAGTAAAATGATTTTGAAAGATACAGCTAATAACTCAAAATGCTGTATCTAGAAACTAGAAGAAAACTAGAAAAAAATAATCATAAAACATATGTCTGATAAAGTACTTGAATCCAGGATATACAGAGAATATTTACAACTTAATAATAATGCAAACAACCCATTTTTAAAACTGGGCCAAAGTTTTAAATAGACTATTACCAGTGAAGGTGTACGGGACAAAAGGCACCAAAAATTTTCACCATCACTCTCCCTCCTGGGGAAATAAAAGTTAGCTTAAAATGTAAACTAATGAAAGTGAAACCAAAATAAGCTATTTTTGTCTAGAGCGGTTAAATACTGGTTAGATAGATGTAAGGGAGCAACTTGAGTTTTCACATGTTGCTGCTGGGAATGCATAATGGTAGAGCCATTCTGCAACAGTTTCCTGGTTTCCTATAAGTCTAAGCATGCTCACACCATTCATCCCAGCAACCCCACTCCAGGGAAATTAACCGAGGGAAATGAAAGTAATAGTCCACACGGATTTGTATATTCATATTAGCTTTACAAAAAGAAACCAGGTAATGATCCAACTGTATGTCAATGAATGAATGAATGGATAAACTGTGTTATATTTATGATAGAATACTGATTAGCAATAAGAAACAAAGAACAACTGATATATTCAACAATAGGAATGAATTAGAATTGCTCTAAATGAAGGAATATATATATACATACGTGCACTACATACATTCGTGTATACACCCACACATGTCATGATTCCACTTATGAAATACTAGAAAAGTTAAAATCTAGTGACAGAAAGCAGATTAGTGATTATCAAAGATCACGAGCTGGACGGAAGAAATTGATTTCAAAGTACCCAAGGGAAGTAATGGAAACATTCTATATATTGATAGTGATGATGGAAAAGCTGTCAAGCTCACAATATTGGTGATTTTTGTGGATGTAAGTTATACCTCTATCATCTTAAAATTGATGATTTTTGTAGTATGTAAGCTATATCTTTTGCGGTATAAAAGCTTTTGTGGTATGTAATGCTGATTTCGGATTTTTTTTTAATTATTAAGTATCTCCTGTATTTCAAGCTTCGTGCTAGATGACACAATAAATAAGGCACAGTCCCTTCTTTTATAGTCTAATTGTACAAAGTTAGTAACCGCAACAGATGAAATGTGATATAACAGATGTATAAGATTCAAAGGAAATTGCCAGAAATGCTGCTAGGGATAGCCAAGCACATATTCCTATCTCATCTGCCTACTAAAGTTATATCTTCCACTAATATATATCATATAAAGTCAAAGAAATCTGCATGTCAAAGTTTTAAAAAAATTATAAATAAGGTAGATACATTTAAATTCAAATTCTTAGGTAAAAGATCTATTTTTTCTGTTTCTGTTATACTTCTATATTCTTATTTTTCTTAATTTCTGTGAAATGTAACATAGATATAATGACCTACACAAATCTTATTTGTACAGGCAGTCCTCAGGCCATGAACAAGATAGGATCTGTAACTTTGTTCTTAAGTTGAATTTGCATGTAAGTTGGAACAGGTACATTTACCTATTACGTGTAATAACCTGCATTCATTAAGTGTGAGTTGTACATAAGTAGGATATTTGTAACTTGGGGACTATCTTATATCACAAAATGAAGTTTCACTTATATGTACTTCCTAACCATCACCCAGATCAAGAATCAGAACATTCTTAGACTCTTTTCTTTTATTAAGGCCATTGATGACTTGTTGATAATTTATCCATGTTTTGGAATTTGAACTAGAAGACAGTGCTGTCACTCTATGGAAAAACTGTATGGGAAGATAAAAATTGTCATTGTTACTTATAGGAACTGTTCAGGATGATCAATTTTGACTTCATCAGCTTTTTTATGAGGCTAATTTGAATAACATTTGTAAGCACTCCCATCGTGAAGCATGTCTTTCTGAGGCAGGTAAATACACATATTCTGCCCTTGGAAAACTTGGAATGTTAAAAGTCTTTCACTGCAGGGGGAAAGTTATAATTTTCAGTGGGAGCATGTTGAACCCTAAATAGGATGAGTACATTACAGTGAGTCCCATCTGTGTTTTTGAGTAAGAAAAAAATGCCTTTGTGAGTTGACCTTAAAAAGGCACCTAAATCCATGGCAATAATCTATGGTTATCCACTCAAAATACTAATTAATACAAATAAAATCAATAATGAGGAGCCATCCTCAATTTTAATTACACATGCAAGTATTCTAATTAACAAGTTTGGGACTCATCTTGAAGCTGAAGGTGTTCTACTCATTGACAGAGGATTGAGGACAGCTCAGGAAAATAGCAACCTCATCCATCTTGATTTAGACTACGAATTTGATTGTCCTCAACTCTTGCTTTCTGTTTTTGTGTGTTATCTGATGAAAGTACCTCTAAAGGAAAAGCAGGCTCTCTTTTGAGGGAGATATAATTAATGTTTATCCAAAATTCATATGTCGAAATACTAACTCCCAAGCTGATGATATATGAGATGGTACCTTCAGGAGGTATTTAGGTCATGAGGACGGAGCCCCCACTAGTGGGATTAGTGCTCTTACAGAAGAGGCCCATGGTGTCTGGTTTGCCCCTTCCACCACATGAGTAACAGCAAAATGTCACCATCTGTGAACCAGAAAACAGGCCCTCACTGGGCACTGAGGCAGGCACCTTGATGTTGGACTTCCAGAACTGTGAGAAATTTCTGCTATTTATAAGCTACCCACTGTATATATTTTGTAAAATATTTTGAACATATTAAGATAGAGGAATATGGGGCCCTGGCCCAATCCACAAAGTTTCATTTGGCACTACCATCTCTCTTATCAGTTTCAAATTTTCCACCTTCAGACTTTTGTCTGCTACTAGATATTACCTGGAGCCACTTCTATCCTGAATCCCAAGCTCACAGTGCATGAGAACTGTGTCTGTGCTAAGATCTGAGGGAGCAATGGGATCTGACACTGTCCAGATAGATGAATGAGTCAAAACACTCTTCAGGCTTTGCTCACCCAATCCTCCAATCATCAATATCTGAGATACTCCCCTTTTCTTAATCTTGCTCTATAAGGGGACATGGATCATTGGTTTGCAGACATGTTATTCCACTAAGCAACATTCTAAACTGTGCTTTCTAGGATCCATCCTCATGAAAGCAGTGAGTGATGAGAACTAAAGGTGCTTTTCAACTTCCACAGGAGGGTTTTTCTGGATAACCTGCCATTTTCCCTTCCCTCAGAGCACCCTATTCAGTTGTTAATATTCTATGAAAGAACTCTATAAAGAGAACTATGAAACTCTAAGAAAAGAAATAGCTGAGGATATTAACAAATGGAAAAACATACCATGCTCATGGCTGGAAAGAATTAACATTGTTAAAATGTC
>CAUYON010166326.1:0-38522 GCA_963573935.1 Arctocebus calabarensis
TTGTGTTTACATGGATGGAGCTGGAACATATTCTTCTTAGCAAAGTATCTCAAGAATGGAAGAAAAAGTATCCAATGTACTCAGCCCTAATATGAAACTAATTTATAGCTCTCATATGAAGGCTAAAACCCAATTATAGCACAAGAATACAGGGAAAAGGGAAAGGGAGGGGAGGGGAGGGGGGAGGAGGGGTGGAGGGAGGGCAATTGGTGGGATCACACCTATGGTGCATCTTAGCAGAGTACTGGTGAAATTTATTAAATGTAGAATATCGATGTCTTCATATAGTGATTAAGAAAATGCCATGAAGGCTATCTCTAACAGTACAATCAAAATATTTCTGTATATGAAGTAAACACATTGTGCCCCATGATTGCACCAATGTACACAATTATGATTTAATAAAATTATTTAAAAAAAATAGAAAGACAGGCAAGAGGATCACTTGCACCTAAGCGTTGGAGGTTGCTATGAGCTATGATGCCACAGCACTCTACCCAGGGCGACAGCTTGAGATCGTGTTTCAGAAACAAACGAACAAAAAACCCATTTTAATCCCAAACTCTATAAGCCATGCCTTAAACTTCCCTTACCTCTTCCTCTTTTTCTATACTCAGTTGATTAATTTCCTATTTCAGCAAAAAAGAAAGAAGAATATATATATATATATATACACACACACACATATATATACGTATACATATATATACACATATACACATACACATATATAAATAATCAGAAAACTAAGGTCTGGTCTTTCTCACTAAACTTGCTCTTTCCAAAATCTTTTGTATTTCAGTATGTCATAACTCTTCCAGTTGCTCAGGATAAAAACTTTGGGGTCATCCTTGACATCTCTTTTTCTCTCATGTTCCATAAGAAAATGTTCCTGGCTTAACTTATACAATATATTCCATCTAACCACAGCCACTACTGTGATCCAAGTCATGAACACCTCTAACCTGTATCATCATAACTGGTTTCCTGGCTTTCACTTTTGTTCCTTTATGATCTATTTCTTAAACAGGAAATGTTATATTTCTTAAAATTAATTTACAATCATTTTGCCCATGTTTCATTCACTCAGAAGTAAAAACCCTTACTATGATTTATAAGGCCCTAGATAAAGGTTGGGGAACCTGAGACCACATGTGGCCTTCTAGGTCCTTAAGTGTGGCTTTCAACTGAATCTAAATTTTATAGAAAAATTCTTTCATTTTTATTAACATATTTTGTTCATCTTTTATATTTTGATTTTTTAATGTGATAGTTATATTTATTTAATTTTTTTGAGACAGAGTGTCACTATGTCATCCTCAGTAGAGTACAGTGGTGTCACAGCTCACAGCAACCTCAAAATCTTGGGCTCTAGCAATCCTCTATGTCAACCTCCCAAGTACCTGGGACTACAGGCACCTACCACAACACCCAGCTATTTTTTTAGAGATGAGGTCTCACTCTAGCTCAGGCTGGTCTCAAATTCCTGAGCTCAGGCAATCCACCCATCTTGGCCTCCCAGAGTGCTAGGATTACCAAATGAGCCACTGGACCCAGCTTAGTATTTATATTTAATCAAATTATTTAAATGATTAGACAGATTAATTTACATTAAAAAACTTATGTATTTTTAAAATCTTTATATCTTATTTCATTTTACAGTTGGAACTGGTAGAATAAAGGCTATGTTTTTAAAAATGTTTTGTATAATTGTTGAATTTTATTTTTACTCCATTATAAAATAAATGCTTATTTTTCTTTTTCCTTTTTTATTTTTTACTTTTTTAAATTTTAAATTAATATGAGGGTACAAATGTTTACGTTACATTGTTTTAAATTCTAAGGTAAAGTTCAACTTGTAGTTGAATCCTTCACCCAGGGGACATATTCAACACCCTTGCAGTGTACACATTAGGTGAGATCCTGCCAATCATCCTCCCTCCTTCTTCCAATGGCTCTTTATCCTGTCCTTTCTTCTTTCTCTGCTTCCCTTCCCCCTTGCTAGAATAGATTTGTGTTTCATCATTTGTGTGGGCATGTAGTTTTCTATAATTGGTTTCATATTAGTATTGAGTACACTGGATATTGTTTTTTTTCCATTCTAGAGATAATTTACTAAGAAGAATGTGTTTCAATTCCATCCAAGTAAACATAAAAGAAGTTAAGTCTCCATCTTTTCTTATGGCTGAATAGTACTCCATGGTACACATATATAACTGTTTGTTAATCTATTCCTGGGTTGATGGTCATTTGGGTTGCTTCCACGAATTGGTGATTGTGAATTGAACTACAATAAACATTCTAGTGCAAATGTCTTTGTGGTAAAATGGTTTTTGTTTTTCTAGGTACATAAAGATAGCCTTCAGACTGGGAGAAGATTTTGCATATTATGAATCTTACAAAGGGCTGATAACTAGAATCTACGGAAAACTCAATTAATCAACAAGTAAAGAACAAGCAATCACATATATGAGTGAGCAAGAGACTTGAACAGAAACTTCTCTGAGGAACACAGAACAATGCTCATTCGCTGAATCTAAGTTTTACAGAAAAATTCTTTCATTTTTTGACCTCATCTCTAAAAATAGCTGGGTGTTGTGGTGGGCACCTGTAAGTCCCAGGCTCAGTGGATAGGGCACTGGCCCCATATACAGAGGGTTGCGGGTTCAAACCCAGCCCCGGCCAAACTGCAACAACAAAAAATAGCCGGGCATTGTGGCAGGCACCTGTAGTCCCAGCTACTTGGGAGGCTGAGGCAAGAGAATTGCCTAAGCCCAAGAGTTGGAGGTTGCTGTGAACTGTGTGATGCCATGGCACTCTACCACGCTACCGAGGGTGAAAAAGTGAGACTCTGTCTTAATGGGTGGTGGCTGTCGCTCAAGGAGTAGGGCACCGGCCCATATATCGGAGGTGGCAGGTTCAAACCCAGCCCCGGCCAAAAAGCTGAAAAAAAAAAAAGTACAAACAATTGCCTCTTCCAAGGAGAACCATAACTGGCAGCATGATTAGCCTTCAACTTAACATATTCGAGAATATGATATGTGGCAAAAAAAATACATGCATTCTGAAAAAACTACTTTTTGAACTTTTTTCAAAATAGTTCTTTAAGAGGAAATTCTGGACGAACATTTTCTCCAATTATCAAAGGTCCCTGATAAGCAGGCAGGATGATATATGCAAATCATAGGAAGAATACACAGGTATTATAGATGTATTAATTGGAAAATATAATGACTTTGAGAATCATGACATCACACTCAAACTAGCATTTCAGCCTCAATTAGTCGATATCACCATGCACCTAAAGAACTACAGATGGAATTGCTGGAACTTTTAGTGGATGTCGTTTTAATTTCATGTTCAATGATAAGAAAAATCCAATTGAAAAATGGAAAAATGCAGTAGAATACCCATGCCTTTGGCAATGTGCCCTCCCCAAATGCTGTTTTGCTTTTCAACCACTTATAGCTGTGAATCTACATTCTCCCACCGAACCCAAATCAAAATATTCTTAAAGTTACAAATGACTGATACCCGTCTAGAAGATCAACTGAAATGGTGGACCTCTATGCTTCAACCAAATATTCAAATATTTTCCGACAAAAAAACAGATAACAGATACAACAAAGTCATTAAAAGGTTAGCTAACATGAAAATTAACTAATAATTTTCATTTTTAAAATTTTTAAGTATTAAGTATATAGATTTTTACAAAACAATGTACATTTAATGTGTATCTAATTAAAGTTTATTGATGTGTCATCATTTTGATTATAGCTAAATTAATGACTTTCAACATGAAAAGTTTCCCCACATCTGCCCTAGATAATCTGTCCCCCCATTACCAACCTGATCTCATCTCCTACTTAGTTTTACCTTATTATTCTAGTTAGTCCACAGTGGCCACAGTTATGTTCCTCAAATATTTCATATATGTACCACTTCAGGATCTTCGCATGACTCATTCCTTTACTACAGTGAGGTCACTATTCAATTATTATCAGAGAGACTTTCCCACACTATCCTGGTTTAAATGTAACAAGTCTCAGAAATTCCTATCCCCAAACCTCACTTTAATTTTTGTCATAAGATTTATTACCTTGTTGAAACACGTTATAGACTTTTTATTTTATTATATGTCTCTTTGGCTAGATATAAACTCCATGTATGCAGTAAGTTCGTCTGTTTGATAAGTGCTACAATTCTAGCACTTAAACAGTACCTGGCTCTTCATATGTACTCAGTGTATTTTTTTGAATGGATAAATGAATACAAAATTCACCTATTAAAAACTTTAACTATCTATAGGATGAAATACACAGCAAACAACATTATAAGATAAATAATGGATTGGAAGAAAATTATTTGTAACATTTGTAACAGAAGTGGATGCATCTTCACTACTATAACATACTTTTGCAAATTAGTAGAAAATATATAACCAAATTTCCTTCTTAAAAAATGAGGCAAAATACAGACAATTTACAAAAGAGATAAAAACTTATAATTTCACTTGTAACAGGAAAATTCAAACATAAACAATAATGATATACTACTTTTTACCCATTAGATTGGTAAAATCAGATAAATTGATAAACACCCAATATTTGTAAAATGAGGATAAAATAAAAAAATATCTTCTACTAATTAAGAGAGTATAAAGGAAGAGAGTTATTTAATAGAAAAAATTGGCAGTAACTATCAATATTAACAAGGCATAGAGCAATGCTAGATTTCAGCAACTCTGTTCAGAATTTATTTTATGATGATCGTTACCAAAGACTTTTAATATATGTACATAAGATACAGAAAAGAATCTTCAGTGCAACATATGTATGTGATCATGAAACTATAGACATAACTTCAGCATTCCCAATAGATTAAATTACTTATGATAAACCCACACAAAAAATACATATTGTTATGAAAAATAATGAGGCATATATTGATGGGCTGGTAAAAAGAGTGTGCAAGACTTACCAAGTGATGATAGCTAGATACAAAGCAAATGTATAGTATGATTTTATATGTGTAAATAAAAATATAAGAAGACACCTACATTTGAAAGAGGCAGCATCATTTATTCCATGTACCAATAATTGAAGGAAAAATACTTCTAATTTTAATTGTAATATACATTTCATTGAAAGACACACTCCAATATCAGATACTTTGAATGTAAAAATGAGTCTTAAAATTAATGGGACATCGTGTATACATGCATATAGATAAATGCATTAAGAAGCCTTCTCTGGAAGAATATATGAGAAATAGATAAGTATTTACTCTGGAAAAGAATAACTGGAAATTTAGAGTTTGTGCACATACAGAAATAAGACTTCTCATTTTACATCTTTCCTTACTAGTTGTATTTTTAAAACGAGTTCATATGTTACTATTATAAAAACTTAAAAAAGACAAAAATTTAAATGTAGTTAGACTTTGACCCAGAAATTTCACTTTAAGGAATCTACACAGTATAGAAACTTATACATGTGTCCACAGTTATAATGTATAGTGAAAACAAAAACTGTCTAAGACACATTGAGGAAAGAAAGAAAATGATATAAGTAATAAAGCAAAGTATAGAACAGCATGTATACAATGACTCTACATATATACACTGTGTAAAAAACCCAAAATTCTACATGACTATATATAAATGTATAGAACAAGAGATTCAAATTTATATCCCAACTATTGACAGTGGGATTCCATGGGGAAGAGAATGAGAAAAAGAGGGTGGGACATGAAGGAGATTTTCACTTTTACTCTTTGCATGTCTCTCTTATTATTTTTTAAGCATGTGCTTATGTATTACTGGTAAAATAAATATAGCAGAAAAATTAAAATTCAATTCACTAAACTTTCCATTTTAAACTGAGATTAATAAGCAGAAACTTGTCTTGATTATCTTTTACAATAAGTTGATCAACTAGACAAACTAAAGTCTTTTGTATATTATTAAAAGGAAATTATTTTTAAATATAATTCAGTATATTTTTATTTCAGTGGAAATTTTCACTAATTCTATGCAAGGTGAGTACCATAATTCCTTTTATAATACTCTTTAGGTCTGTGGTTTGACTGTATGCTCTAGAGAGTTACTATTATTTGACATGGAACGAAGAAGTTGTCAATAAATTCCTGTTGAGTCCAGTGAGTCTAAAACAAGTTCTAAATTTGATCAGTTAAGGAATGCCACCAAATTTTTCACATTGACTAGGAGAGTAAAAGCAAATGTAAAGCATATTCAGAGAACTATCTCAGATATACAGTTAAGAATACTACTATACTTTCATCAAATGTCTATTACATTACTTTATAAGTCTATTCAAGTAACTGAATAATATTAGGACAAAGACCAACAACTTCATCACTAAAAAAGGAAAACAAAAACCAGGCAAAACTATGCCTTTGGTTTACTGAAACAATCAGAGATTAAGATAAAGGAAAAAATAAAGAAACCAGAAAGGTTCTTCCCTTTTATTTGGACTTTCTCCCAGACTTTCTCCCACCCCAAAATGTATCTTCTTATAATCTAAGAGAAAAGAGTAACAACACTTCTCTTACCCAGAATATACCACATCATATATCACATCAGTGTGTTTAATGAAAAATTAGAAACCAGCAGAGTATTCAGAAAAAAATCACATCTGCTCAGGCATACGTCTACAGTAAGGTTACCTTTGGGCCAGGAGGACCTGGAAGACCAATGCCAGAAACACCGGGATCACCTTTGTCTCCTTTCTGTCCAGGTAATCCTGGGGAGCCAGATTGTCCAGGAACTCCAGGAGGTCCAGGGGGTCCTTCCACACCCTGAGGACCTGTTAAAATATGCAATATGTAATATTTTACAAAACATTCCTCATTCATGGCATATCTAAGATGCACATGACTTAAAACTAGCTGGGCGTTATAGCAGGCACCTGTAGTCATGGCTACTCGGGAGGTTGAGGCAAGAGAATCACTTGAGCCTAGGAGTCTGAGGTTACTATGAGCTATGACACCACAGCACACTACCGGGGGTAACAAAGTGAGACTTTGTCTCTAAAAAAAAAAAAACAAAACTAAGATGCATGTGATCAAGCCAAAAGATACAAAGCTCTGCAAATTTTGAGTTATATAACAATAAGCGTCACAACCAGTATTATAAAAAAAGCCTATTATTTATGGATGTTTAAATCAACAGGGTATAGCTGGAGAAAAGATATGTTGGTAAATTGTAACTTTTAAAGTTTATAAAGCTCTATCCCTTAATTCCCACTCCCACTGATTTCTTTAGACATTGACTTAGTCTGAGTCTATCAGATTCTTTTCTCATAAAAAGATAGTGAACAACCTTCTATTAATATTTAATTAATAGACTAAATATTTGAGGTATTTTCATTACTCACCTGGAAAGCCCATATCACCTATGTTTCCTTTAAGTCCAGGAGGTCCTGTAAGTCCTGGCTGCCCAGGGAGACCAGGGTTACCCTCAGGACCTAGAAAAGTTAAATTGTTAAAATGAAGAAAAGTCAGCAATACTGTGATTGTCTGGTTCTTGGAATGTGTAGTAATTTAAATGCAAGCATGACATTGGATGATTGAATCTTAATACATTATTAAGGTCCATAGATATACTGAGCATAAAACAAGCAAAAGGTATCTAAGAAATCTCTTCAGGAACATATTACAATATAACCATGGTAATAAAGGTCTCCAAAAAAAAAAAAAAAAAACATTTTTTAAACAAATGATACAATTTTACCAGGACTTGTTTCTTGCCCTAAAACAATTCCAATTACCTGAAGCCCTATTTATTATCTGTATATGACTACTCTTACTGTATTTTCACAGATAAATCCAATAAGCTTATTTGTAAAAGATTCAGAAATTATTTTCTACTATAGAGTTTGATTACATGAGATTAGGAAGAAAAAAGGTGGTAAGCTGTCATGAAATAGCCCTAGTACATTAGTCCAGGGAGAGATAAGAATTGATGGAGAGGTACTAGGCCTCAATCCCAATAGGCATAGTAGCTTTGTTTGCACACTTTTCCTAGCATATAGGTGATTGAGCTCTGTGTTGCCTAGGTATTTTCCAATGACCCCACCGTGTTTGTTTTTTTTTTTTGCAGTTTTTGGCCGGGGTGGGGTTTGAACCCACCACCTCCAGTATATGGGGACAGCGCCCTACTCTTTTGAGCCACAAGGCACAGTCCCCACCATGTTGTCTTTTAAACATTTTTTAAATGTTTTCTTTCACACTGACTTCCAACTTGGAAAAGAGAATGCAAATGTAAGAAAGAGACAGGGATAGAATCTCTCTTTCCAAATATATTAAGGCAGTGTGATGTGGAGTCCATACAGTGAATAACTGAACTAAAGGATCATATAAGGATGAGGATCAGCTGCTCTTTATTTTCTCAGGGGCCAAACTAAGAGAAAATGGAAAAAAAGAAAATTAAAAATAAGCAAAAAATATTTTTATTAGGAATAAGAAAAAAACCATGTTGACTGTAAGGATGATTAATGCAGTACTCAAGTACCAAAGAACATTATAAAATTTTCATTACTAGAAATTCTTAAAAATAGAATCAACAGCCATTTGCTTTACATGAATTAATGATTGACTAATCTGAAGGTTAAAAAACTGGAAAAGGCCAATTCTTCGGGTTCCTACCAGATAATTGTCTTATTTGTATATGCTACAATATACACAAAAAAACAGAACTTTACTTGGATGATACTTCTGATTCTGTTTATATCCTGATCCATAAAAAAGAAACTAAATGAATGAGTCAAAATATACTATAAAACTGCTCTGTTAAAATGGCAATGTTTTTGCCAAAATTAAGCGCCCTATATCAGTAGCTTTCCAAATATATATAGTATTATCATTACCAGATTCAAAGCATCATCAAAAATGATAAATACATAATTACAGTGGAACCTCTCTAAGTTGACTCTAAAGGAACTATGACAGGTCAACATACAGAGGTGGTCAACGTAAGGAACTAAACCTACTGTACTGATACATATATATGTTGTGTGTCTGGTCTATGAAAATTAGGTCAGCTTAAGGAGGTGGTCAGCTAAGAGGTTCTACTGTACTTTTCCAAGATTCAGGGTGAGCCATCCAATTGCTACAAATCGCTTATCACACTGACCTGATGGGCCTGGTAAGCCAGGTTGTCCACTCAGTCCACGTTGCCCTGGATCTCCAGGCAAACCCTGGTCACCTTTTGGCCCCGTAACTCCAGGAATACCTACCAAGGATGAGAAGAGATAAGTTAGTCTGATATAATTAATCCATTAAATAAATTTGGCAAAGCAAGCTACTCAGGTTTTAAACTATAAGTGAACTAGAAGACTGAGCGATGTTCTGTTATAGTAAGAACCTTTAGCACTGGACTCAGACTAAAGTCTTTCACTTTTTATTTACTTAACACCAAGAAATTCAGAGCACTCAATAATTAACTAAATTTCCTCTTTGGGCCTCAGTTTCTAACAATGTAAAGTGAAGAAATTAGGACAAATAATCTCTAGGCTATCTCTTAGATTCTGACTATATTTAATAATTATAATAGAGGTCAAATACAGTTTACCATCCCTATTACACAGAAAGCACAGTTAGCAGAAAAAGATTTGTGAGGGGTAAGCCAAGATATACATCTCATTTTAGCATTCATAAAAAAAAAAAAAATTAGGAGGCTCTCCCTATTTTGTGACTATGCACAAAACTGCAATATCATAAATTCTTTTTTAAGGAAAAATCCTACAAAATTGTGCTCATAGAGAAACTTATAACATTTGTGTATGCACACATACACTAATGTGCACACACAGACTGACAACTGACAACATTTATGTCTGAGATACAAAAAGAGCCACAGAATTTATTACAAGCTGCACATAAACAGTTTTAAAGTTTTATATTGTTTAAAAGACTATTCTATACATGTCGTGTTGTAAGTGCTTTATATAATACAGTGATTTAAGTTTACCCATATTTTATGATGTCTTATTATTAACATATATTTTACACCTTATTTGCTTCTAATAAAATAACTATAATAACACAGTTAATCCCTAGGCCTACTTTCAGTGACTTCCCCCAGGACTGAGTTTGCCTGTTCATAGTCTAATACTTTATTCTGTGAAGGTGGAATAACAGTCAACTATATTTAAAAGCCAAGTATAATATGGATACCAATACACTTCAGTGCAAAAATATGCTATGCATTCCCATCTGATTTCAAGGGTAAAAAATGAAAAGGACCTGCAAATTTCCTAAACACTGAAATCTGTTTTCCAAGTCATTGTGCCTACATATCTATCTCTACCACATCCTGCACTATCTTCTGGAATGCTTGAAGGTGACTGCCTAAGTCTATTTTAAAACATCATAGTTCATGACAAGTAAACGAAAATACTCAAAAGTTGATCAGCAGACATTGGAGACTCAGAGGTTTAGGGGATGTGAGGGAGGTGGATGATGAAAAAGTAATTAATGGGTACAATATACATTATTTAGGTGATGGATATACTAAAAGTCCAGATTTCACCACCATGCAATATAGCTTTCTAACAGAATTGGCCTTTTATCCCTTAAATTTATACAAATAAAAAAAGTTGATGGATGAAACAGTATGAATCAAGTGAAAATTAACATTCATTAACAAAATTTGACTCATCTACGTGCTTTTTGTTGGTGAATTCAGTATTGCAAGTCACTTTTCATGTTATTTAAAAATTAAACTTCAGATATACCAGTAAGTATTCATAAATAAATGCATCTACTCACCTGGTAAACCAGGTTCCCCCTTCTCTCCTTTTGAGCCCACTAAATTTGGATCCATTGGTCCAGGAGGGCCTGGAAGGCCAGGCTCTCCTTTACTACCTTTTTCTCCTGCAGGACCAGGAAATCCTGGCTGACCCTGTAAGCCACTGTCACCTAAAATCAACATATGTATGAAAGACATAGGGGGTCCAGGATTAGTACATATAAAGATTATTCATATGTTTCATAATTGGGTAGGCCACTGGCCACCTAAAATATTTACACTACTTAGTTATTATCTATTAATTACTTGAGTGCATACATATTTTTATATGCAAATTAATAATCCCTTTTTCTTCTGGAATTTTTAAAAAATTATTGACTGTAAAAAAAAAAAAAAAAAAAACCAAAGCCTAACCTTTGTATTTTATTATTTTGAGCTAAGTATTTACTGTATTTCATGGTATCCAAAATAAGCATGTTACCAAATGGAAAACAAGACCTATTTAAATGACATGTCACATAGAAACAAAATGCAACTAAGCCTTGCTCATTTTAAAGCAGTCAAACAAAAAAGAAAACATTCTCTACTGATATAAAGCAATGTTTAATTTTCTCTCTCATGTGCATCTGGCAGCAAACTCTGAACATTACCTTTAAGACCAGGAACACCACTCCTGCCAGGAATGCCCAAAGGTCCTGGTGGGCCTGGGGGTCCCATCATACCCATTTCACCTTTGGCACCTTGGAAGAATATCAAGAAGTAAATTTTGCCTTTCTTTGATTTTGAAAACATAAAAAGTAAGTTTTAAGATGCTAAATGGAAAACTATGGCGGGTTGGGGAAAAGGCATTGTTAAGTTTTACCTCTTTTCTCCTGCTGTGACCTTAGTGTCCATTATTGCTGATACCCATGAAAGTGACTCACTCAGGTAACTAACCTCCAAAGATGGACCCCCAATGAACCATATTTCCCAGTATACACAACTATATATAGCCCCCTTTCATGAAATTTAGGCTGATTCTGTGCCTCATCATTGAAAATAACTCTGTGTGACTCTCGAGGTTCGATATTAAGAACTCTTCCTAAACTCGGCGCCCATAGCACAGTGGTTATGGCGCCAGCCACATACACTGAAGCTAGAAGGTTTGAACCCTGCCAGGCCAGCTATAAAACAACAATGACAACTGAAACAAAAAAAATTAGCCAGGTGTTATGGCAGGCGCCTGTAGTCCTTGGGAGGCTGAGGCAAGAGAATCGTGTAAGCCCAAGAATTTGAGGTTGCTATGAGTTGTGATGCCACAGCACTCTACCAAGGGTGACATGATGAGACTCTGTCTCAAAAAAAAAGAAAAGCCTTGCTGATTCTACCTGGGGTTCCTGGAACACTCATCTTTGGCTTTGGGATTCTCTCTACTGAAAGCTGGCTGCCATGGAAAGAGAGCAACTCCCCTAATACTAATATCATGTGAGGAGACCAAGCCATGTTAAGAGACACCGTGAATGATGAGGTGCTATGCAAGCCAAGCAACATCCAAGTATCAAAGAAGTACCATATTGTAAATATAACCTTCAGCCCTAACCATTACACTCGGGGTCATATGGATTAGAAATAAATGACCCAGTCATGTAATCCCTTCATTTCTGACCCACAAAACTATGAGCGAAAAAAAAAATAAAGGTTGATTTAAACCATTAAATTTTGGAGTTGTTTGTAACACAGTAATATATAACTAGAACTCCACAGAAAGTGTAGTGCAAAGAGTGAAGTGAGTATCCTACAATCAGAGACATTTATACACTATTCTTTAAGGGATAGTGCCAATCCAGAAAAAGTGCAACATCAGAATGATCCACTAGAGTCATATTAGTTTTAATTTCCTTAATCCAAATCAAGAAAATCTTTAGACAAATTACCTGGAAATCCAGAGGCACCATCCTTTCCTGGGAGCCCTGGTGATCCTGGAGGTCCTATAGGACCAGGTGCTCCAGGGATTCCTGGACTGCCTCTCTCACCAGGGGGTCCTGGAACATCAAACCCAGGAGGCCCTGGATTCCCTTTCTCTCCTGGTAGTCCATGTAAACCTAGTTAATATAATATCAATATTAATAAGTGGCACAGTTTTTAAAAGATGTATCTGGTTATTTTTCTAGGAAACAAGTGATAGAATCCTGTGTATTCCAAACCTAAGAGTGAGTTAAAGTAAAGCTACTTTTGGCATCATGTATATAAAATGACTGACAATTCAAGCCTTAAGGTTTTCAAGCATATTTCTGCAAGGCAGTGCTTCTCAAATTATTTCTGGTAAAGGATTAATCTTTTCTTAATTCCTAATTCATCCATGGACTAATTTTTAAAAAATAAAATGTAATAAAATTTCTAAAGGTGAAATAAAAAATCAAAGACATGCAAAATAAAAGTCTGCTTTTTTCGCTTATTATATTGAATTGAACAAATATAATTACACTATTAAATTCCTATAAAAGTCTCTAAATGCTCATTCTCAATCTTTGCCCTAATCCCACTGTGGAGTAATAAAAGTTTGTGATTTGACACTAGTCCATTGACCACAAATGAGTTTGCATTGTTCTACCATATTATAAATTATTAATAAACCTATGACCCCTAAAAATTATTAATTACTGAATGTCAGAAATTTAATTTTTTACTTTATTTTGGCTTTGTTTTACATATTGTTTGAATAATGAATTACTGTTACTTTTTGTTGTTAACTTTCTTTTTATTATTCCAACCAGGATTTTAGAGGGGGAAAAATGACACTGCAAGAATACTTAACCCTTTGTTAAGTTTCTGTAAGACTGAACAACTCCAAGAAAGAAAGTAGTTAAAAAGATTATGTTTATGAGAAAAGAATTACACTAAAAATGTTGTGCAAGTTTCCACTCCAAAGCCTCCCAGTTATGAAACTATGTGAGTCATTGAAAGTTGCTGATTCTCATCTGCTGAATGGGAATAATGCTGTAACTGACTGGTAGTTGGGGGCTAAGCCAGATGATCATTCCAAGTGTCTGTTTAATAATACAAGCTAACTTTACTGTTGAAGATTCATTGGTGATCATTTTTATAGAGAGCAAGATGCTCATATTTTAAGATCTGTTTGATGTCATATTCCAGCATGCCCTTCATGTCATAAAATTCACCTTGAAGATTACAGAATTCCACTAAGTTGGCACAGTCATGATAGTTCCAATGCTGCCATTTCATAGTAAAATACTATAAAAAGGAAAGAGATTTCATGCTATTATATATGTGAAATATAATATGATACCTAATAATGAGCACTATTATAGCTCTATTTGTATCACTACCTATTGTTATATTATAGCTAACATAGTTTTTTAATAGTTGCATTTTCAATATAAATAATTTGTTGTTTGAAGTATGCTATGCTCCAAGAAAACAGTTCTACAAAATAATGGAAGGAAATAAAAAACTTAAATCTGGAGAAATATTGTTAGTTTTCCATGTTTAAAGCGTTAAGATATGGCTTTTGAGAATGAACAGCAGTACCTAGTAAACCTGAAGTTCAAGGCAAGGAATTATAGTTCAGCAGCAAGTTGAGCCTCCAAGTAAAAGTAAAGTACAAAAGATTCATTGGGTTATTAAACAAAACCAAGCATGTAAAGATTAGAACATAAAACTATACAAATAGAAGCTATGAGACTTTGAGTCACTGTTATCACATATTAGGAATAAGCAAAGGAACTTATTTTAGGCATTTCTTAAGATGTTTATATAGTATATTCTATTAGTGAAATGTATTTGCCAATGAAGACACAATAAAAATATTTACATACACAAAAAGTACACTTTTTGGTGAAGGTCAGCTTTACATTCTTGTTTATTTCTGACCTTTGTATTGCTTTAAATATTTTTTTTGGAATTTAAAGGTTAGTTAGAATTTAAAGATTAATTATATTTTATACTGTAACAGGTTAAGTACAGATAAATCATTATTTTTTAGTGGATGCTATGAGCAAACAATTTACATATATTAGGCAAGGATTTCTTTCTTCATTGTTATTATTATTAGTAGTAATAGACATTATACTGTACTTTTCACAGCATAGATCTTTTCCATTAATACTGTCAGGAATAGGCATCCTGGTAAGATCCAGGATTAAAAAAGTCAATATAAATTCAAATGTTCTACTGAATCTCCTTATACAATAATAGGAACTATATGAATATGTCTACAGAGGCTATACAGGGATATACAGATTCTCTACATTAATTGGCACCCAAATGTAACCAGTTAATGGGAAAGAAAGGAAAATTTCAAAAATATGTATTTTATGTGAGATCTTTTCTCACTCACACACACACACTCTCCCTTACCCTGCCCAAGTGTTTCATAGCTTCCCTCAAAATTTAAACTATAATGCATTCTCCTTCATCTATGAGAATCACAAATATTTCCTGTAATTTCATTGTTTTATGTTTGTTTGTTCTGATTTACATTAGTTGTGATATTTTTTCTCTTTAGCTGATTCAGCCACACACCTTGTCCTGAGGCTGGACAGGCATTTCAATAAATTTGGCTCAGGTCAAGGTATAATCTGTGGACATGGAGTAGAGTATACTCGACTTCTCTCTAAAATGATTCATTACAACAGTAATCTTCTAGCTAATGGCCAAACCAAGTAACTAGAATCAACAACCTCCATCTTTACCTAAATTAGTAGGTCATAAGATGAAATGCACCTTGTTTCTAATCCCTTGGCAATTTGTCTTTTATTTCTCTGTAGCTAAATAAGGAATTCATATTTAATGAGACCTAAATTTACAAATGTGTATTAAACTGTATAGCTTGCCTTGGCAAAGAGAAAGGAAAATAATAAAAGCTTAATTAAATGTCAGTAGAAAAGTAAAGTCAAAAGAAAAGCTAAAAAGCATAATGCAAACATTTTACACTGCAGAGATGACAATATAGAATACTTTGTATTAAGTCTATTATAAAATGAAATACCAGTATGGTAATCTTCTTATAAGAAAAATTGATAGTTAGCATTCCAGTTATGCATCCCAGGTTTAATAAGATATTGTTAATAGTACTGCTGATCATTCTATTATTTAGATGTAGGGAAAGAAATTATGATATTTAAACAGAATGGGCTAAGGTAATATTGTGGTTTGGTAATGTAAGTACAATGTACTTAAAAGTGAGTATATGTGGCTAGTATCAAATAAAATGTGATTCATCTTCTAGTAAAAATAAAATTGTGATTTGAGGACACTTCTATTTTCAGAGAGAATATATTTTCATGCTAGTTGCTATTTACTTCATTTATATGTTGAAAAATTATTATTGTTATTAGTTAAAATCTTGAATTAGAATAGATGTTAATGCTTATATTTACAGAATAGATAGATGAAGTAGAATTCAGTATTATTACTTTTCTTCCTGCTCATCCTACCTAGATCTCATAAATCAATCCATCAATGTATATATGTGCATATCCCTATAAGTTGAGAATAAGAGAGAAAAAGAGACAAAACATTGAATACATAAAACATTGCAGAGTATTAGCTATTTTGAAAAAGCCTGAAGCAAGTATAAACATATTCATATTTAGTTCAGATTAGTATTAATGATGATCCTTTTTTAAAATTCTCATTCAGCTGTGATTTAAGAATTCAGAATGCTTCCAAAAACCCTCATGTACCTTTTGGAAATAAAACAAATGACAAAACAAAACAGAACTGATAAATTCATTTTGTACATATTTGTGAAACAACAGATGAAACCTTTAATGGTCAAACCTAAAAATAAATAATTTCTCTCTCAATATCTCTTTGCTATGTTAGTTGGACAGAATGGCTTTTCTGTAAATGATAAAGCAGCTATTTTATAACAACCTGGTTCAAAACAACTGTTAAGTTTTCTTACTTTTAAATTAGTCGTGATATGTCAGAGGTTGTAAAAAATGTACACTATGCCGTAAAATCAATTTTTAAAAATAGGACGTAAATAAAAATAACATTACGTTAGAGACTTTTTATATTGTTAACTAGTGTTACTACATTTTTAGCCTAACAACTAGCAAAATACCTACTGGCATTTAAGGTCAGTAAAAATATTTCCATTGTTTCCAAGTAAATGTATATATATTGTACGTCCAAAATGTGTTTACGCTTTATGATGCATTCCAGTGAATTAAAGAATAATTAAATGCTCTATAGTTGTTTTAATTTAATGAATTATTACAATATTTTGCAATAACATAATGCTTACCCCAGGGTGGCCCTTACTGTGCCTGCCTAGATTAAGATAATAAGAATTCCTATCACCAGATAGCTTAGAATCCATAAACTCAATATGCTCTCACACAAACTTAGATAAATCATATGATTTTCTATTTATGGAGGCAAATTCATTAGGTTACACGTTGACAAAAACTTTTTAGTAGCCAATAAAAAATATTTAAAAGAAAAGTTTAGAGTGCTCAGTTCGGCGCCTGTGGCTCAACGGGCTAAGGTGGGTGCCAGCCACGTACACCTGAGCTGGCAGGTTCGAATCCAGCCCGGGCCTGCCAAACAACAATGACAGCTGCAACCAAAAAATGGCCAGGCGTTGTGGTGGGCGCCTGTAGTCCCAGCTACTTGGGAGGTGGAGGCAAGAGACTCGCTTGAGCCCAGGAGTTGGAGGTTACTGTGAGCTGTGATGCCACAGCACTCTACCCAGGGCAACAGCTTGAGGCTCTGTCTCAAAAAAAGAAAGAAAAGTTTAGAGTGCTGATGAGCTGCAAAGTGATTGCTGGCTTGAGAACAAAAGATGAAAAAAATCAACTTTTTTTTTTTTTAAGAAAAGGAAATGAGAATGCTTAGAATATATATTTTACAGTATGTTTTTGCCAAATCTTAACTGTAGTTTTCATGTGCTAAGAAATGTTAAGAGATTCCACAAATGAAGGTCTATTAATGCTATACAGTTACTCAGGTCTGAAATGACCAACACTAGAAATTGTTAGTGTCTATGCTTCAAAAATATGTCTAGCTCAACAGTGATATATCAATAGTAACATATTGCCATTGTTAAATTGCATTATTGGAAATAGATCAATTTCAGATAAACAAGCCAGGGGGCAATAGCAGGGACTTAAGTAGCTCTTATGCTGTGCCCTGCATTTTTTGATTTTTTACAAAAATCATACACAAGAAGTGTTACCTCTTAAAATTGTTTTCTGGAAGACTGTTACGTAGCTTTCACTTTATTTATGAGTTAACCAGCCTATACAGTATGAGTGCTACAAAATATATATTTATTCCCATCTTACCAGGTTGGCCTATTGGGCCAGGAATTCCTGGTGGTCCTGGTGGTCCTTGAACACCTATTCCTGGCATCCCAGGAGGTCCCATTGGTCCAGGTTGTCCATTTAGCCCAGCATCACCTTTAAGAAATATAGTTTAGATATTTAAAAAAAAAATAGCTGAATCACTACTCTTTAGGAATCACAATACCCATGTAAAAAGGCATATTATATAAATATTATATAAAGCAGGGATCTTGAAGCACTGGTCATTCATTCAGCAAGAAAAGTACACATGAATAGTTAGGATAGTTATACCCTCATAATTTAACACATGCTGAGCACTATTTCAGTACTTAAATCAACCTCACAAAGTAGTATAAAAGGTTATAAACCGTACATTCCTTCTACTTGTAGCCCAAGCCAGTATTTATTTATAAGTTTAAAATATATTTTCAAATTACTTGTATTTGAAAGTAAATAACCCTCAGTATCTTTCTTTTTTACTAACTTGGGGGTGTGGCCTATGAATATGTTCAAGGCTCTCCCACCTTCAGTAAAACCTCTCTTAGACATTAGAAACTTTACTGTTCCTCTATCTTCTGTCTGTCCCTCTGTCTCTCCTACTTTTAAAATTTTTACATGTACTAAAATTTACTCTTTTTTAGTGTATACTTTGGTAAGGTTTCACAAAGATGTATGGTCACATAACCACCACAGAAATCACGATATCCACCAACCCAAAAAGGTCCCTGTGCCCTGTTCTATGGTCTGCAACCCCTGGCCCAGACCGATACCAGTCCATGGCCTGTTAGAAACTGAGCTGCACAACAGGAGATGAGTGCAGGAGAGTGAGCAAAGCTTCATCTGTATTTACAACTCCTCCCCATCACTCCCATCACTGCCTTAGCTCCAGCCCCTGTCAGATAAGCAGCTGCATTACATTCTCACAGAACGATGGACCCTATTGTAAACTGCACATGTGAAGGATCCAGGTTGCATGCTCCTTATGATAATTTAATGCCTGACAATCTGAGTAATGCACTTGAATCATCCCCAAACCAGCCCCTCAACCCCAGTCCACGGAAAGACTGTTTTCCACAAAACCAGTCCCCGGTGCCAAAAAGATTGGGGACTAGTGTTACAGACAATTCCTTCTCCTGTCCCAATTCCCTAACATCTGCTGCTCTAGTTTATGTCTTACAGTTTTTCCTTTTCCAGAATGTCAATATAAATACAATCATACAATATACAGCCTATCTTCTTTCACTTAATATAATGCATATGAAATTCATCCATATTATTGTGTGTATCAGTAGTTACTTTTTACTGCTGCTTAAGATTCCTCCATATGAATATGCTATATTTTGTTGATCTTTTTACCATTTGAAGGACATCTGGGCTGTTTCCAATTCTTAATGATTATGAATTAAGTTGCTATGAACACTAACCTACAGGTTTTTGTGTGAAGATTTGCTTTTTTCTTGGAAGTAGAATTGCTTTACCACACAGACAGCCTATGTTTGACTCTATAAGAAAATACCAAACTGGTTTTCAAAGTAGCTGTACCACTTTGTATACTAGCAAGCAATATATGATGGTTCCAATTACTTTGTATTTTTGGTAGAACTAAGTATTGTCAGTCTTACTTCTTTATTTAAGCCCATTCTAATAATTACATAACAGTACCTCATTATGGTTTTAAGTCACATTTCCCAGATGACTAATTATATTGAGATTTATTTATTTATTATTATTATTATTTTGAGATTCGTTCTCTTGCCTCAGGCTAGAGTATTGTGGCATCATAGCTCGCAGCACCCTCAAACTCCTAGGCTAAAGAAATCCTCTTGCCTCAGTCTCTTGAGTAGCTAGGACAACAGGCGCCCACCACAACGCCAGCTAATTTTTCTATTTTTTAGAAGAGATGGGGTCTTGTTCATGCTCAGGCTGGTCTCCCACTCCTGACCTCAAGCAATCTGTCCGCCTTGGCCTCCCAGAGTCCTAGGATTACAGGTATGAGCCACCACACTTGGCTTACTTGAGCATCTTTACATGAGCATCTTAATTAGCCATTTAGATGTCTTTGGTGAAGTACCTAGTTAAATCATTTGCCAAATTTCCCAACTTCATTTTAAAACATTGGTTTTTTGTTTTCATATTATTGAGTTTTGAGTATTCTTTATAAAATAAATTTAAAAAAATAGCTGGATATTGTGGTGGGTGTCTGTAGTCCCAGCTACTTGGGAGGCTGAGGCAAGAGAATCACTTAAGCCCAAGAGTTTGAGGTTGTTGTGAGCTGTGATGCCATAGCACTCTACCCTACCCAGGGCCACACAGTGAGACTCTGTCTCCAAAAAAAAAAAAGTGTTCCAGGTGAGACTCAAACTCACAACCTCAGTATTGCTTCGATCCTGCTAACCTATTGCGCCACTGGAACACTGGCTGCCCTATTGCTCAGAAGAGTACTTCAGTTGTCCATTGCCACATGACCTTATCGGACAGCTCCGCCTTGTGTTGCATATGCAAATACAATACCATACAAAAAAAAAAAAAAAAACATAGCCAGGCCTCGTGGCGGGTGCCTATAGTCCCAGCTTACTTGGGAGGCTGAGGCAAGAGAATCTCTTAAGCCCAAAAGTTTGAGATTGCTGTGAACTGTGACTTCATAGCACGCTCCCCAGGGCAGCATAGTGAGATTGTCTCAAAAAAAAATAATAATAATTAATTAATTAATATAATAGTTCAAGTATTTTGAAAATGTCTTTTATCATGGTAAAGAAGTTCCCATCTATTCCTAAATTTGTGAGAGTATTTTTTTCAGAAATGGATCTTTAATTTTATTAAATGATTTTTTGAATATTTTTGCATTTATTAATGCAACAATATAGGTTTTCTCCTTTACACTGCTAATATGGAAAATTACATGGACTGATTATCAGATATCAAACCAGCCTGCATTCTGAGGATTAGACCTTACTTGATTGTAGTGTACTATCTCTCATAAATTGTTAGATTTGATCTGATCTGATCTGATCTGATTTGAGGAGTTTTACATCTATTTCATGAGAGATATTTGTCTATATTTTTCTTTTCTTATAATATCTTTGCCTGCTTTTGATATCAAGGTAATGCTGGCCTCTCACAATGGTAAGGAAATGATCTACCCACTTCTGTTTTTAAGAAGAAATTGTGTAGAATTGGTGTTATTGCTTCTTTAAATGTTTGTTAGAATTCACCAGTGATGCCATCTGGACCTATAGTTTTATTTTTTGGTTGGTATTTAGATACAACCTCTATTTTAAAAAACATAACATCTTTCAAGAAATTTGTCCATTTCATCCAAGTTGTCAAAATTATAGATATGTAGTTGTCATATTGGTATGATAGATTTTGTTGGTATGGTATATTTTATGTGTATGTGTAGCTATATTTTAATATATCCAAGTGCACCATTCTATTTGTCACAGTGATACCTTTCTATGTTATTCCTGCTACATGGAACACCCTTCCCTTAAGACTCAGTTTAACTGTCACCTTCTAGGTAAAAACTTCCCAGGCATCTTAGATGAGATCCTAAAAGACAGTAATATGTGAGATAAACAGAATGCTTCCAAAGTCATCTTATTTCTTTCCTTCTTTTGTATAATCTGATTCTAATGTTTAGACTAAGCACATTTTCTTCTTCATATAAATATTTCCTGATAAGTATTATCTTTATTAATTAATTATTGATCATTACATTGATGTAAAACAATTACATTGGTGTGTATCAACCTTGCCTACAATTTAGTTACTGAGTTTTAATAGCTAGCCACTGGTGTAAATGTGTTTAGTAGATAAATTTTTATTGTGATCTGTTTGCTGAGTTTTGACAGTGGTCTATTGATTTTAAACATTAGTGATACATTTTCATATAAGTTCCCATTAAGATAATCACTATTATGGTTAGGCTGCTGAGATTATCTTGCAGTAGAGAGCCATCTCTGAGATATTCAAGATTAAAGTTCATTCTTTTATGTTTCTAGTGATTCATGTTTTACTTAGGATAGAATATAATAAATGTTTACATGCAGAATATCTCAAAAACTTATTCTTTTAGCAACTTAAGAACTATCCTGGGGTTTTAGTAATTGAGAATAAGTCCTATTACAATGTAGGGATCCCGTATTTCCATAAATATCAGCCAAATTTTTGACAAAAAGTTCATGTTTAAAATAGGTTTCAATCTATTTATTCACAACTCCTATCTCAAGGACAATAAGGTGAACTGGTAATTTCCTTAAGAAGACTGTCACATATCTTATCCTTCATAATATCTTTACCTGCAATAGGGGTAGAGGTCACAGGTCTACAGCTGGCAAAGATAAACACTACCTGTAACTTTGAGCATTACAGTTTACAAATGACCAGGATTGTTAATCAAAAATAGGTATTTTTAAAAGAGCTTATCTAAGAAGAGTTTGTACTGGGCCACTTTGGGGCTTTTTCTGGTAAAATCTCTAGCCTAGTTAGAATTGGTCTGGGCTGTCTTAGTGTTTTAATAGGGATCAATCTAACAAGTTTCAGTAGCCCAGACCTTTTCAGATAATTCTTTAGGTAACAAAACATTGACCAGGAGACTCTAGTTCCTTGTTAATCCAAGGAAACAAAATTACCGAACTAGCTATGCTAATTCTATTCCTGTATATAATTAGGGAACTCAAATTCAAGGAGTTAGAGGAAACCAATAGAGAAATAAGTAAAGGACATAAGTGGTTTATAGGAAAAAATACACATGGCCCTTAAACTTATAAAACAATGGTCATTCTCACTCTTAGTAGAGAGAGATTTTAAATTTTACACAAATTTAAACCACCTTAATAGTAATGACGCAAGACCTAATATAGCCAAAAAATATTCTTTTTTTAAAAGAATAAAGTTGGTTGGTTACATTAGTACACTTCAAGTCTTACTATAAACCTGCGATAATAAAAGTGTGGTACTGGCTTAAGGAAAGTAAAAAGTACAAATAAAACAGAATTGACAGCCCAGAAGTAGACCCACACTTACAAAATTATTTGATTTTATAATCAAATTCCAATGTAATTTAATGGGAAAGGGGCTATTTTAAACAAATTCCAACGTAATTTAATGGGAAGGGGACTATTTTAAACAAATTATGTTGAAGTGAAATTATTTGAGGTGGATAGTTTTAAATCCAGAAACTAAAACTATAAAGCTTATAAAATAAATCCCAGAATATCTCGTTAACTTTGGGGCAGGAAGATGTTTTTTACAATATACATATAGGGATTATAATTATATAAGAGAAAAATACATAAATGAAAACTTAAAAAAAATCAAAGCCTTTGTTCATCAAATATATTATGAAAATTAATTAACAGGAAAGCCAGATAGGGATTAAATATGCATAAACATATCTGAGAAAGGATTCAAAATAGGCCATATAAAAAGCACTTCCAACTTAACAATAAAATGAGAAACAACCTATCTTTTAAATTGGACAAAATATTTGAATGTGTAAATAGTTCACAGGTACATAAAAAAGAGCTCAATATCATTAGTCATTAGGAAAATGTAAATTAAAATCCAGAATAAAATACTACCACATACCTACAAAAATTCCAAAATTGGAGAATATATAGAACTGAAACTTTCATATTGATGTGAATTTAAAATGGCTCATCCACTTTGGAAAAAGATCTAGTTAGTAGTTTCATATACAACTAAGCATACATATATCTTATGACCCCAAAAACCTACTTATAGTTATTTATTCAAGCAAATGAAAGCATATATCCATTAAAAGACTTATAAAAATGGTCTTAACAGTTTTATTCATAATAAATAGCCAAAAACTTGACACAGTACAGGTGTCCATGATGTACTCACAATAAAATACTCAATAATTTAATTGAAAGAAAAGACTGATAAACAGCACAGCATAGATGGAGTTCAAAAACATTATGTTGAGTGAAAGAAGCCTTACAAAGAAAGTACATACTGTGTAATTCGATTTATAAAGAGTTCTATTAATAGAACAAGCATGGTGAAGAAAACATCAATAGTACAGTTGCCATTAGTGGGTTACAGGCTGCCTGCAAAAGGGCACAAGGGAAATTTCTGGGATTGTTTCTTGACAGGGGTGAAGGTTACATAAATGTATGCTTTTGTCAGAATTCTGTAAACATATCCTTAACAGTTGTGTATCTCATTTAATGTGAATTTTATATCAAAAGAAAAGAATTACACTATGGAATTTTAGTTATGGTATGCTTATGTATTTAAGGAGAAATATACTATCGTTGCAATTTATTTTGAAATGCATCAAAAAATAGATCCATGGATGAATAAACATATATGTAACAAAGCATAAATAGTAAAAAGTTAACAGTAGACTATCAGTGACAGGTATATAGTAGTCATTATAAAGTTCTTTCTACTTTACTGTATATTTGAAATTTTTAAAAATAAATTGTTAGCAGGGAGATAAAATGGTAATTGTAGAATCAAGACAGTAGATACATGCCCATTTGATGCACAATTCTTTTTCTGTGTGTTTGAAATTTTACATAAATATTTTAAACATAAACTATACTGAGAAAATTCTATTAAGTTAGACAAAATTTAAAGAGTTTGGCGGAATATTCACTTTTCAAGGCCATGGGGAAAAAGGCACACTTATACACTTCAGGTGGGTATGTAAAATGGTGCAAACAGACAATTATCTAGAGATGCAATTGCCCTTTACTTCAGAAAAAAATTCATTTGCATTACTTTATTCTACTATTACGCCTCCACACATCTGAAATAGTGAAAAGTAAAAATGTACATTCTTATTGAATAGTATTTCTATAGATCATTGGAAGGAAATAAGAAAGAAAAAAATGGGTACATGTAGGGATGGAAAGAAACAGAGAAGAAGAAAATGGGATGAAAAGAAGACTTTTCAGTATTACTTTTATACGTATGTAATTGTATAATCTATACAATGAAAAAGAGAAAAATAGTCAATGGTAGGTAGAAAAAAGAGCATAGCAATGACAGAAGGGCAGTAAGGCCTCATTACTCATAAACTTTCTCAAAGGTTTCAATTTCTACAAAAGTTAAAAGCAAGTTGAGAAACAGCAACCAGCCTCCATACCTTTAGGTCCAGGTAGCCCATCCAAGCCAGGATGTCCTGGAGGACCTCGAGGTCCTGGGAAACCATGATCACCTTTGGGACCAAGTGCTCCTTTGAGACCTGGAATTCCTGGTGGTCCAGGCAGCCCAGGTAATCCAAATCCTGGCTCTCCCTTCAGCATACATATAATAAAACACAATAAAAAACTTTCATGACTTTCCTGGTGCTTACTGTTTACCATAAAGAATTTAAAGCAGAAAATATAAAGTAGCACTTTTTTCCCATAAGGGGAGAAGGGAATATAATAAAAAGGGAATTGGTACATTAGAGAAAACATTTGGAAAGATGAGAAACAGGGTTTAGTAGAACAATTGAGTTAGACTGGTTTCAAGATAAAAAAGAGATAACTGAAATAATGTAAGATGAAAGAACAATCTACCTAAGTGAGGAAGTGTTATTATAGACAAAGTGTTAAATAATCTTAAATAATTATTTTTAATTTGACCTGGCATAATAATGGAATTTTGTTTTTTAATGAATATAAAATGTCCACTTGAAGCATTTATAAATGAAATGACATGATCTTGAGATTTGGGTTACAATATTTAAGCAAAGGAAAAAGCAATAGATGAAGTGTATATGATAATTCTTAATATTGAATCTAGGTGATGAATATATGAAAGCTCATTGTATTATTCCTTTTATTTTTGTGTTAATTTGAAAATGTTATAATAAAATCAACCAACCAATAGAGAAGTGGTTTTCTCATGAGAGCTGGGGTCATGGTTAACTGCTTTTTCCATGGAAAACAAATAATTATGGTGAAACACAGGAAGTTTAAATAAATTAAGCACAGGAAAAATGTACAGAAACAGTCAAGATAATTACACACCACAACAGTTTCCCAAAGGTTGACTGAAGAAAGTTTGAGATTAGGTATTATAAAAGTAGAAAGTAACTCAACACAGTATTTGTTATTACTAACTCAATAGCAGTGATTTGCATTATATATCTGGGATGAATTAGGACAGAGGACAACAGTATGGAAAGGGTCTTGACATGACATTCAGCACCATTTCAAACAATCATCACCCAGGCATGGGCCCTGATGAAAAGAGATAGTGATTCTACAGAGATGCACGGCGGGAGCTAATCATTGCACAGGCATATCTTGTTTTATTCCTTTTTGTTTTATTGTGCTTTAACAGATATTGCATGTTTGACAAATTGAAGGTTTGTAGCAACCTTGCATGGAGCAGATATATTGGCACCGTTTTTCCAATAGCACATGCTCACTTTCTGTCTCTGTGTCACATTTTGATAATTGTTGCAATATTTTAAACACTTCCATTATTACTATAATCATACCTGTTGTGGTGATCTGTGATTAGTGATCTTTGATGTTACTATTATAATTGTTTTGAGGGTACTGCAAACTGCAACAATATATGTTCTGACTACTGCACCAACCAGCTACTCCCCCATCTCATTGTCCTCTCTTCAAGTCTCTCTATTCCCTGAGAAACAGCAATGTTGAAATTAGACCAATTATTAACCCACACTGGCCTCTAAGCATTCAAGTAGAAAGGAAAGTTGCACATTTCTCACTTCAAATCAAAAGCCTGAAATGGTTAAGCTTAGTGAAGAAAGCAAGCCAAAAACTTAGACAGGCCAACAGTTATACCTCTTGCACCAAAGAATCAGCCAAGTTCTGAATGCAAAGGTAAAGTTCTCGAAGGAAATCAAAAGTGCTACTTCAGAGAACAGGAGAATGAGAAGAGAGTAAAAATGCTTTATTGTTGATGTGAGAAAGTTTTAGTGATCTGAATAGAAGGCCAAACCAGCCACAATATTATCTTTAGTCAAAGTCTACTCCATAGCAAGGCCATAACTCTCTTCAATTCTATGAAGCCTGGGAAAAGTGAGAAAGCTGCAGAAGAAAAGTTGGAAGCTAGCAGAGGTTGGTTCATAGGGTTTAAGAAACAAAGCTGTCTCCGTAACATAAAAGTGCAAGGTGAAGCAGCAAGTGCTGACATAGAAACTGCAACAGGTTGTCTAGAAGATCTAGCTTAAACAACTGATGAAGGTAGCTACACTAAACAACAGATTTTTTTTTTTTTTGAGACAGAGCCTCAAGCTGTCACCCTGGGTAGAGTGCCGTGGCATCACAGCTTACAGCAACCTCCAATTCCTGGGCTTGAGGGAGTCTCTTGCCTCTGCCTCCCAAGTAGCTGGGACTACAGGTGCCCGCCACAACGCCCATCCATTTTTTGGTTGCAGTCGTCATTGTTGTCTGGCAGGCCCGGGCTGGATTCGAACCCGCCAGCTCAGTTGTACGTGGCTGGTACCTTTGCCCATTGAGCCACAGGCGCCGAGCCTAAACAACAGATTTTTGACATCTTTTATTGGAAGAAGATGCCATCCAGGACTTTTAAATCTAGAGAGAAGTCAATGCCTAGCTTTAAACCTTCGAAAGTCTAGCTGACTTTCTTGTTAGGGGCTAATATAGCTGGTGACTTTAAATTGAAGTCAAGGTTCATTTACCATTCTTAAAATACTAGGGTCCTTAGAATTATGCTAAATCTACTCTGCCAGTACTTTATAAATGGAACAATAAAGCCTGAATGACAGCATATCTATTCACAAACATGGCTGAATATTTTAAGCCCAATGTTGAGATCTATTGCTCAGGATAAAATATTTCTTTCAAAATATTGCTGTTCATTGACAATGTATCTAGTCACCCAAGAGCTCTGAGGGAAGTATATAAGGAAATAAATGCTCTTTTCATGTATATTAACAAAATATCCATTTTACAGCCCATAAACAGAGAGTCAATTAGACTTTCAAGTCTTATTATTTAGTAAAGCTCTATATGTCACAGATAGTGATTCCTCTGATGTATCTAGGCAAAGTGAACTGAAAACCTTTTGGAAAGCATTAACCATTCTAGATGCCACAAAGAACATTCAGTATTCATGAGAGGAGGTCAAATGTCAACATTAACAGGAGTTTGGAAAAAGTTGATTCCAACTCACATGAATGACTTTGTGGGGTTCAAGAATTTAGGGGAGAAAATAACTGCAGATATGGTAGAAATACAAAAAAAGAAAAAAACTAGAATTAGAAGTGGCGACTGAAGAAATGACTGATTTGCTACAATCTCATAATAAAACTTGAGTGAATAAGGAGCTGCTTCTTACGGATAAACAAAGAAAGTGGTTTCATCAGATGTAATCTACTCATGATGAGGATGCTATGAACATTTTTGAAATGATGAAAAAAGATTTAGGATAGTTTATAAACTTAGTTGATAAAGAAATAGCAGGGAGGGGATTGATTCCAATTTTGAAAGAAATTATATTGTGGTAAAATGCTGTCATCAAACAGCATTGCGTGCCACAGTGGAAACTTTTGTGAAAGGAAGAGTCAATGCAGCAAACTTCATTGTTGTTTTAAGAATATTATTCCAGCCACCTCAATCTACAGCAAGCACCACCTGGATCAGTCAGTAGCCATCAACACTGAGGCAAGACCCTCTACCATCCAAAAATATACAACTTGTTGATGTCTTAGATTATTATTAGCAACTTTTAGCAATACTCACGTTTACTCTATGCTTTGGAAATAAACTTGTGATATTTATGAAGTGTGTTTGCATTCTCTAAGATGATCAAAGAACTGAGCATTCAAAATCAGGTCCAGAAATTCTTTCCTTGCTCCAAATATGATCTCTTAGACTACTTAAGATGATTTGGGGTTAAATATTTTAAATGACAATACAGTTATCTAAGTTTTATCTATATAGTGAAGATTTTAGATGATGCCTAAGACAAAATGGAGAGCTAGAAATAGGGGAGGTAGAAGAGATAGGAAAAATTGAAGGAATAAATTAAAATGTACCAGACCTTCGATCCTGGAGAGCCTGGCGGCCCAGGAGGGCCTTCAGGACCAATTCTTCCAGGCATCCCAGGTGCTCCTGGAGGTCCCAAAATTCCAGGAAAACCTGTAAAATTATGTCATTTTTAATCCCCAAAAGAAAACACTTTGAGAAAGAAATCCAAATTCTCAAACCCATACTTTCATCTTACCCAATCATGCTTAGTAACTACAGTAAGATGTTGAAAGCACAATGACATGCTATGTGACTACTTAGGTTAGGATGAAGCCTTACAGATACTGATATTCCCTCTCTATTACCTTATGATCCTATTATTTTCACATAGAGCTAATGTGTAGAAGATAAGCTCTTCTGAAGAAAAATGAGGTCTATTACATAGTAAAATAGAACTAAATGAAGAAATAAATGCCACAGAAAAACACAGAAGACCTTTTCTTTTGCTTACATCTAGATTCTGGATATAGTATGATAAAGGTCTATCGTATAATTTTGGATGAGCTAAAAGCAATTGCATATATAAACACACATATAATCAAATCTGACACTTCAGAAAGATTTTGGTATAATTAATAAGAATATGTTTAAAAACTGTCCTCAGACCAATGTGTACTCTTGTCATTTCTGAGAATAAATTCTGTGAAAAATAAAGCAGAACTAAAGCAACAGCCCTAAAAACTGCAATAAATCAAGAGAATATTACTTAGGATAAAACATTGCTTAGATATGTACATGCAGTAAGTCTGCTTTCTGTTTAATAAAATACATTAATTAAATAAATATCTTTCAACTGCTTACTATGTGCCAGGAACTATTCTAAGCCCAGAGAACAGAATGGTGAACACAAAAGATAATAATTCTCATGATTTCTCAGCTTATATATCATTATAGCATATATACAATATCAATATTTTCTTGTCTGGACTGTTTAGGTAAAGATAGTGAACTAAAGGTGCATATATACTAGGACTATTCATTTATATTCTTTTTAGCACACAGAAGAAAAGTACGATTAATATATTTTATTCATTTAGTGAATTACATCAAAGGAAAACATCATACTAATCAGCTAACCTACTCTTTTTGCTACTCATTCCAACATACCTTTGGGGCCAGGTGGTCCCGGAAGCCCAATCCCAGGGATACCTGGTTCTCCTTTGCTACCAGGTATTCCTGGCAAGCCTGGTTGGCCTGGGAGTCCAGGGTCACCTAAGGAAAATAGCAGTTTTTTTGGTAAGGGAAATATTCAGATTTTTTTAAAAAGCCAACTATATTAAAGATAAATAAAATGCTCATATACCTGGAAGACCTATTTCACCATCTCTCCCTGGGTTACCAGGCAAGCCAGGCTTCCCTGGCTGGGTTATGGTCTGACCCGGGTCACCTTTAGGACCTAAAAACAAGAGTTAATCAGTAGTGAATGAGAAATTGTTACCTGACTAAAGATCTCTTTTAGTTAGAAACAAAAAATGAAATCATTGATGATCTTTTGAAAATGCTAACAAAAACTTACAAGAAAAACAATCCCACGTTATATATTCAAGGAAGATATCACACAGAAAGATAAAATTTCAAAGAGAAAAAGGATGTGACAGGTTTAAGTGTTTCCCTGATAGAAGATATATGATGGTTAATTTAAGGTGTCAACTTGACTGGATTAAGAGATACTCAGAAAGCTGGTAATTCATTATTTCTAGGTATGTTTGTGAGGGTGTTTACAGAAGAGACTGGCATTTGAATCAGTGGACTGAGAAAGGATGATCCACTCTCACTCAATGTGGTCAGGCACAAACCAATTAACTGAAAGCCCAGATAGAAGAAAACAGCAGAGAAAAGGTGATTTGCCCTCTCTCTTTCTTTTGGAGCTGAGACACCTGTCCTCTCTTACCCTTGGACATCAAAACTCCAGGTTCCCAGCCTTCAGACTTTGGAACTTGCACCAGCAGCCACCCAAGTTCTTAGGCTTGAGACTTGAACTGAGCCACACTTCCCTAATTCTTCAGCTTGCAAGCAGCCTACTCTGGGATTCCTCAACCTCCATAATTGTGTGAGTCAAACTCCCCAATAAATTATCTCTCATCTGTCTATTTACTGTATTTATGTATCTTAGATTTCTATTTATTTGGAGAACTCTAGCTAATCTTTTACCTATTGCAGCCCATATAGCCTATGGCTAGGAGTGAGAGTTATAAGAAATAGCTGTATACCTCAACAATGGAACACCTTGGTGGAAAGGGCATGGAGAGGGATTTATCTCTCCTAACAAGCATGAGAGCTCGTGAGATGAGAGCAGTGGTGAATTGGCAGTCTCTACACCTGTGGTGTCGAGAGGCATGAGATCAGCCTTATATTAGGAGGCAGTCGGGAGCATGTGCATTCTACCACGGACTCACTTACTCTGACTCTGTCTCCTCTCCTGTCTGCAGAATGCCAGCACAGTTGTCTCTCTGCTGAAGATTACAAGCTCTGCTAAAGACTAAGATCTATCTATTCTAAGAAGACTGCTTTACTCTGTAAGACACATTCTCTCTCTCCTGCAAAAGTAGATAGCCCTCAGGCACCTAAGAGACCTGAGCAAGGTAACTTAGCGGTCCTTGTCCGGAATCTAGTTAAGCCAGACCTGAGATCTGGCCAGTCCTGGGCCCTGATACTTATCTATAAAAATATTTTTAAATGTAGACCAATAAGCATAAAAAATCATATTGTAATAAATAATGAAAATGCTTCTTTAGACAGTGGCATGGACTGGGCTCAGAAAAAAGAAGCATTTCTTAAACAAGACATAAAAAGTGCTAACAATGAGGGAAAAGATGAATAATTTTGACTATATTAAAATTGATTTCTGTTCATTAAAGACACCATACAGAATGTGAAAATAGCAAGTAATGATGGGTAAAAATTCACAGCTAACTCAAAACTAATACACAGAATATACAAAGAACTCCTCTAAATCAATAAGAAAAAGAAAAGTTCCAATAGAAAAAAAATGGTCAAAGTACTTGAATGGTCACCTCACAAAAGGAAATTCAAATGCCAAATAAAGATATGAAAAGGGGAGGCTCAACTTTAATGTAATCAGAGAAATGCAACATAAAACTGGGATGAGACACTATCACAATCAACAAATTGGCAAAAACATAAAAGTCCCACAAATCAAAAAGCTTGTGAGAACGTAGAGCAACAAGAAATCTCTGACACTGTTCCTAGTAGTATAAATGGGTACAATTGCTCTGGATATAGTTTATTTAGTCAAGCTGAAGATGCACTTATGCTGTGCCTCAAAATATTAATCAAATACATACTGTAGCCCAGAAATTGGTAAACATTTCCTGTAAAGGACCAAATAGTAACTATTTTAGTCTTTGAAATCTAAACAGTCTCTTTAGAAATTATTCAACTCTGCTGTTGTGGTGCAAAAGCAACCACAGATGATGGTGAGTGAGTGTGAAAGTGTTCAAATAAAGCTTTTATTTATAACAATAGGTGGTGGGGTAGATTTGGTCCATGGGCCATAGTTTGCCAAACCCTTTGCTAGAGAAGTGTGAGCACATGAATACCAGGAGGTTTTATATATATGTATGACCAGACATATATATATATGACTGTACATTATTCATAATAGACTGTAAGTAACCCAACTGACCATTAGCAACAGAATGGATGAATCAACTGCAATATATGTACACATACACATATACAACATACATAAATACATACAATGGGATGCTATATAACAATCAAAATGAATATAATATAGCTATACACGAAGAACACAGACTCATGATTCCATTAATATGAATTTCAAAAAGAAACAAAATTAAAATACTATTTAGAAATACATATGTAGCTGATAAAACTAGGAGGAAAATGTAAGAAAATTATGCAAAAATCAGGACAGTGGTTACTTTAGGAGAGGAGGAAGGTGACTGTGATCTTGAAAGGACATGGAAAGGACGGTGGGGGTTCTGAGATGCTGGTAAATTTTCACTTCCTGATGGATGTGGTATTTACATGTGTTCTTCTATTAGAATTATTTGTTAAACTTTGCATTATGTATAATACACTTAAGAACAAAAGTAGTAACAATCACAATGAAGATGGAAAAAATTTGAAGAGAAAGCCCCTGCACCTAAAAAACCTGTATTATATTCCCTTACTAAAAAGCTTGTAAGAGGGCGGCACCTGTGGCTCAAAGGAGTAGGGCACTGAACCCATATGCCGGAGGTGAAGGAATCAGGCCAAGCCCCGGCCAAAAACCGCAAAAAAAAAAAAAAAAGAGCTTGTAAGAGTCCAAATATACACGCCCAGGGAAATACACCTCTCAGGAAAGGAAGCCAAGAGTGGCCATAACACATTTCTGCTTTTAAGTATCAAATTTTAAACAAAACAACAACCATAGAAAAACTTACCTGGTATTCCTGGCTGACCTGGACTTCCTGCCATACCTTGTATGCCTTTTTCACCTACTGGGCCTGGAGGGCCAAAACCAGGAGGACCTATAGGCCCCATATTCCCTGGGAGACCTGGTAAACCTGGATTCCCAGGGGGACCTCTTTCACCCTTGTATGCAATTCCACCCTAAAAAAGGGAAAAGTTTAACACAGAAACACATAGATACAACAACTATCCGTAGGTTGGCATTACTGAATATAACTAAGGAAAATGTATACACATAAATAGTTCTTCTTAAAAGTTGTATAAATGAGTGGGGTTATGGGACTGTATATTTGATCACTTATTTATTCCTTCAACATATATTTTTGAATTCCTATTATGTGCAAAGTACTGGTAATAAAACAGAAAATTAAAATGAACAAAAATATCTGAACTCATGAAGCTTACATCCTAGTATAAGTTCAAGAAGGTTATAGTCTAGCTAACATAAAATATCATTTCCTACCTAAATATCCTAGGCTGTGTGTTATACACAAAATGACACTGTTCATTTATGTTCAATATTTTGACTCAGCGGCATATTTAACATTGCAATCTACTCATGCTAATCTATAAACTGACTATATATAAAAACTAAATTATATTTTTTGGTTGTTAGGTCTAAACCTAGACAAGGATACCTGGAATAACAGAGAGGGAATCACATACTGACTCATAAACATCTTAACCTACTACTCATCTATTCATAGCCAATATTACTCAATACAGTAATGGGTTAAGAAAAATAAGTTTATAAAACAACTGAGACAAAAGGATAGTGAAGAAATCCTGTATAGTAACAATGTATCATTCTATATGATCATAGCATTTTAAGCTTTGATTGGCTGTTCATCTCAGCCCTAGGCCATCCTCTGTATTAATTTAGGAAACATTTCAAAATGACAATGACATCACAAAATTAAGAATATCAAAACAACTCACAGGCTCTCCTTTGGGGCCGGGAAGCCCTGGCAGTCCATCTTGTCCAGGGGTGCCGGGTAAACCAGGAAGCCCTGGAGCTCCTGGGGCACCCGATTCTCCTTTGTCACCTTTCATTCCCAGAAAAGTGAAGATGTCACCAGGTTCACCTTTAGATCCAGGAAATCCTGGAGCACCTGGAGTTCCTGGTATTCCCTGGGGAAGGTAAAAAAAGGAAGCAGTAGAAAAAGAAGAAAGAGGAAAGAGGAAATCAATATCTTTTCTTCTAACACTTTCTTCTCTCCAGTTTACCCCATCAACTCACCTAATAACATTTGGTGTACAATTGACTGAATTGAGAGAGGCATGTGAATAAGGAAGAGCCAAGGAATTAAATAAATTTAATATAAAACTATGTTTTATATATATGCATAGATAAAGATAGATGTAGACACAAATACAAATATATATACATAAGTGAAAACCAAGGTGTAAATGGGCTTCCTTCTACTTCTTTTTGCTCTACATTATACTCAAAACTTACTGGTAATCCTTTGGGACCGGTTGCGCCAGCATCTCCTTTTTCACCCTTCTGTCCAGGGAAACCAAGAGATCCTAACAAACATACACACAAACATCATACACACACACACACACACACACAAACACACACACAGAGATAATGTGAGCTTTTAGCTTGAACCCTGACAAAGTTCATATAGAAATCAGCAAGTCAGAAACTCAAGTTGTCAAAATCAGAACCCCATTATTTTTGATGGCTGAGTAATATTCCATTGTATACATATACCATCGCTTACCAATATTACTGTGTGATATTCCATTGTATACATATACCATAGCTTACCAATATTACTGTGTGATATTCCATTGTATACATATACCATAGCTTTCAATATCAGGTGTATTCAGATCAAGTAGAATGATATTGAAATATTTCTTCTTTTTGTATTGTTTATAAGATTTCTGGATTTGCTTGTTTTGTAAAAATCATTGTGGTCTATGAGTTCATGATAGTTTGAATTTTGTTATTTAATTTAATTCATTGCTTAATTACTGTTTTCCTATGAATTATTACACTGTGGTTAATATGTTAGCATAGCAGTATTCCCAGATGGTTTTTTGTTTGTTGGGAGGTTGGGCTTTGGGGGAAGCAGAGTTAATACTTTGCATGAAATATCTTATTTTGCAACAGTGAAATTGCTTTCTCTTTTGTCCTGTGATTTTTTTTTTTAATAATTTTATTGAATCATAATTATGTACATTGGTGCAATCACAGGGCACGATTCATATACATTCAGAAATATTTTGATCATACTGTTACAGATATCCTTCATGGCATTTTTTTTTTGAGGTGAAATTTAAGTTTTTGTGTGAGAAGTACTATTATACCTATCTTGCTTGTACTGTATTACATTATACCTTTGTTTAATTCTTAATAAACTGTTCACTTGTTAAAAAAAAATAAGAACCCCATTCAATCTTATTGAAGTTACATTTAAATTTTCCTCTTTTATATTCTTAAAATGAGGAAATCATGTTTTCTTTTAAATAAATTTAACATTTCAAGTTACATACAACATTGTATTCTTAGTTATTTCTATCTACAAATCAGCCTTTCTCAGAACTTGCAGCTACCAAATTCTAAGCACAGAGTTGCATGGAAGCCTATAACAATTACATTGTCAAGAGGAGAAAGAGATAAGGAAAAAAATCTGTGTATCTTTTTTCTGCCTTATACAATTTTCCTAGATCCTCACTGATCCTTTCTTTGGTTTGTCCTTCCCGAAAATTTGGTTTATGAGAAACATTTGGAGCTCATGAAATGTTACTACAGCAGTGGTTCTCCAAATAGATCCCTTAACCAGCTGCATCATCACCACCTGAGCACTAGTTAGAAATGCTAATTCTTTTTTTCTTTTTTTTTGAGATAGGGTCTCACTCTATTGCCTGGGGTTGAGTGGAGTGGCATCATCATAGCTCACTGCAACTTGCATGTCTGGGTTCAATAATCCTCCTTCCTTGGGCTCCCGAATATCTGGAACTACAGGTGTGTGCTACCACTCCCAGCTATTTTTCAATTTTTGCAGAGATGGTGGTCTTACTATTGCTCAGGCTGGTCTAGAACCTCTGGCCTCAAGAGATCCTTCTACCTCAGCCTCCCAAAGTATTGGTATTAAAGGCCCCAGCCACCTTGCCTAACCTAGAAATGCTAATTCTTGAACCCCTACTCCAGATCTATTGAAACAGAAATTTTGGTGTTGGGGTTCAGCAGTCTGGGTTTGAATAAGCCCTCCAAGTGATTCTGACGCATTCCCCAGTTTGAGAACCACTAGACTGCAGGTACAAGTCTAGATTACTAACTTCCAGTGGCATCTATGAGACTTGCTGAAAGCATTCCCAAGCTCCAAATGAAATGAAGACACACTAGACAGAAAAGTGTCTAGTCTCAGCCCTGACTCAGACATAAAGTATGATCTCAAGAAAATATAATATTGGAATATTCCAAGAGGCATTTAAGTGAACAGCTGTTGATAAAACAGATATAAATATGCTTTTGATTTAGAAATGGGGAGGGAGGAATTATAAATAAAGGAATATTGACTCTTGGTTTCCAAGCTCCAATAGAAACCTTCTTCCTTAATGACTAATGACAACATGTGATACATCCCTAATGACTAGAAGTTCTATCATTGGAAACTATACTCAGAAGCCAAGAATTATGAAAAATTTCCCGTTTTCTGGAAGAAAGAAAACTGACTCTGTATAAGTTATTTACCTCTCCATATGGAAAAAAAGAATGATATAGTCCTTGGGATAATAGTGTTAAAATACTTTGATAGAAACGTTGGTAGCTTTAGGTATTAGAAATAGGAGCACAATTTATTTCAAACACAGGCATTTCACACTTATTTAGAAATATGAGTGACTGGTTATAAAATGAGAAACTGGAAATATTCTAAAACTATGAGGTCACAAAAATCTAGCCAGAAAATATTTAAGAAGTTTGTCTGAGGCAGAATGTTTTACCTGGAGGACCTGGGTGACCTGGCAAACCAGGTTGACCTGGAGGCCCTGAAATACCAGTTCCAATACAGTTGAAGCAGGTGTCACCTTTGTCACCTAATGAAATAATAATAAAAAAATGTTACTGTATGAGGTATGCATATTTTCTTTAGATAGGTTCTAAAGAAGTTATCACTAAGGAACAATACTTTTACACAACAGTGTGGTTAGAGAAGCCTATATCATGAATCAATTCATTTGACAACTGTTTACTAAGTGCTTATTATGTGCCAAGAATTGTTCCAGGTGTTTGTGATACATTGGTAAGCATAATGGATGGAAATTCATACCTTCATGGAGCTTATAGTCTACCAATGAGAGAGATAACAAGGTAATGAAAGTAAAAAAGTTATTAAGCTATATAAATTAACTATCTTAATATAATATTAAAAGATGTAAGGTTTATAAAAAAATAGAGGTGGGCAAGTAGGGCTGGGTACGCTAGCGATGGGTGGCAGGCTGCAATTTTAAATAGGATGGTCCAAATAGAGCTCATTGAGAAGATGATGTAGGATTGAAAGAAAAGAAAAACTTCAAGGTCATGATATGTGCAAAACGAGTATAGGGCAGTCCAAGAAGAAAGCATAGCCATAGTTGGCATATACAAGGAACAGAAAGCAAACCAGGTTGCTGGGGCAGAGTGAGGAAGGGGAACAAGATTGGAAATGTAATAGTTTATTACAAATAGCTTATCATGAAACATCATAAACGTCACAGTAAAAACTGTGGCTTTTATTATAAGTGAAATAAAAATCTAGTAGAAGGGGCTCGGCGGCTGTGGCTCAACGGGCTCAGACGCCAGCCACGTACACCTGAGCTGGCAGGTTCGAATCCAGCCCGGGCCTGCCAAACAACAATGACGGCTGCAACCAAAAAACGGCTGGGCGTTGTGGCGGGTGCCTGTAGTCCCAGCTACTTGGGAGGCAGAGGCAAGAGACTCGCTTGAGCCCAGGAATTGGAGGTTGCTGTGAGCTGTGATGCCATGGCACTCTATCCAGGGTGACAGCTTGAGGCTCTGTCTCA